>CM066044.1:74549700-74737200 GCA_033557465.1 Ichthyophis bannanicus | reverse complement strand
TATCCCCAGTCTGCTTTTTCCGCAGAGCCCCACGAATGATTTCCTGACCACCGTCAGACCAAGTTGTTCTTTTGGGCCCTTTGGGGTTTTCAGTTTATTTATTTATTTATACACATTTATTTATTTGTTTTCTGCTGTCTATCCACCTGTCCTCACTGCATTGGCTCTTGCTAGCATTGGTCCATTGTTTTCAGGAGCTTTCTCTCTCTTTTGCACCTTGGGAAGTTTTTCACCTTTTTTCCTGGGCTTTTTTCACTGACCAGTATTGAGACATTTGATTTTGCAGTGGCTGTTTTTCCGGTCATGTCGAAACCGGCCAGCAGCTTTAAAAAGTGCACTGGCTGTGCATTCACCTTTTCAGTCACCGACCATCACAATTTGTGCATCCAGTGCTTTGGCCCTGACAGTGAGCCCTCTTCCTGCAATCTGTGTCTTCAGATGACCAGGAAGGACTGAGAGAAGCAGCATGAGTCTTTCTTTGGGCCATCAGGCTTGGCATCCTCGGCACCAGCATCAGCATCTATGTCCTCGAGGAGCTCCGCTGGGGTCTCAGCATTGCATGGTACCCATGCTCATTCAGATCCAGGGGGCGATGATAGCCCATCACCCACTTGCTTATGGGATGCCCCCTCAGGTGGGCGGTTGGCTTGTCCACTTTGGGTGATACAGATCATGCAGGATGGGTATCTGCTGCATTTTGCCCAACTCCTACCTTGATTCTTCCCGGGGGAGTATCCTCTAGATCTGCAGTGCTGCGGTCTCCTCCAGGTGGAGGTCGCTACCCTGTTGGCCAACTTGGCCATCGAACTGGTGCCCCCAGTTCAGGTGGGACAGGGGTTTTACTTCCAGTACTTCCTTGTCCCCAAGAGGACAGGAGGGCGTTCCAGCCCATCCTGGACCTCAGGGACCTGAACCGCATTCTGATGTGTGAAAAGTTCAAGATGGTCTCCCTGAATACATTGCTCCCATACCTCCTTAAGAATGATTGGCTATGCTCCTTGGACATCCCGATCCATCCTCTTCATAGAAAGTACCTGCACTTCGTGCTTGGTGACCAGCACTTCCAGTACCAAGTACTTCCCTTCAGGCTGGTGTTGGCCCCCAGGGTCTTTACAAAGCGTCTAGTTGTGTCACTGCTTACCTCCAGACTCTGGAGTCTTCATCTTCCCCTGCTTAGATGACTGGCTTACCTTACCTGCACAGCCAACACTGGATTCCTTTCTTTGCCGATTGAGCACGTGGCAATCAACCTCTGGTGTGGGCCCAGCTGTCTCGATGCCAAAGTCTGATGACACGGCATCAAGTTTGTGTGATGCACTATCTGTCTCCCTGGAGAATCAGCTTCCTCCATTGCCGCCAACTGCTTTGTCCACAGAGAGGCTCGGTATCCCTCTACACTGGAGTGTTTTGGAGTGGATCCGAATGGTGGGATGTCCTCTGTTGAGGTTTTGGGGGTTGGAGGTACACCGCAAGTACATCAACAAGCAGCCATTGAAGAGACTCACAGTGGCGGGTCCACAGGCATTGGTTCTATAAGGCCTGGGATGAATTTCCGAAGGATATGTTTAAAAGCTACCTGTCGGATGTTCTGGTTGTCCCAGCAGAATGCCATCCTCCTGCATAGGGAGAAACTGGGCAACGGATGGATGCTTTGGATGTCTCTGCTATTCTGGAAAGTTAAGATCAGCATCAGGTAGTGCCAGCTACATAGTTGGTGGCTTTTGCCTTATCATCTACCAGAGAACAGATGCTAAAAATGTATTTCAAAAAACATAATGTGGTCTTTCGGGGTCTTATTATATGCACATTTCCTGACTTGTCTAGGAAAATTCAGAAGCGACGTAAGGAATTCTTGGTGCTTAAGCCAGCCATTGTCCAGTTGAGAGGGTTTTTTTTTTAATTTTTGTGTAAGTGCTTGATTAAGCTTCAGCCTACCAGTTATGTTTTCTATGAGCCTTTCCAACTTCTTTCTTTTATCAGCACTCAGCAGCCCAAGATGATACTGTTAGAGGAGACTTAAACCGATATGATTTATTTTTGCTGTTTCTGGGTTCCCCTTTTCTTGTGATGCTTCGAATTATTGTTTCTTAGCTGATCTCCCTTGTTTGTGGGCTTGTCAGATGGGGTAGTTGATGATTATATATTTTTCTCCAGGAACAATCAGGAAGTCAGTCCTCACTTGTGGGTGACGTCAGCACCGATGGAGCCTGCATGGAGCAATTCCCCAGCTTTCAAAGAAATGATTGTACTGTTTTGCAGATGAGTTGGCTGAGCTCTTCCTTGGCTGATTTAATCCATGATACTGGGCATGGGTCAGATAGTGTAGTGCTAGTGTTCATTGTGGAAATTGAACTGGCTATCTGTTCAACTGAAGGAATGCTGAATTCTCCCCAAGTATCCTTGAGGGTTGTGGCTTCAGTGCCGCATGTCTTGTTGGGGGAGCTGTTCCGGTATGGAGTCTTATGTTTCGTCATTAGGAAGTTTGCTGTGATTTGTGGATGTTTTGAGTCAGCTCTTGTGAGGGTTTGGACTATATCGAATAGCATCCTGGGTTGGTTTGTGGATTTCAGAATGAGGTTGGTGTGGTATTCTTGCTTGTGTCAGTTGTTTAGTTCACTGTATTTATGTTGTTTTGTTCAGTACTGCTGTAAGGTGTCTTGGGTTGTGTTCTGTTTCCATCTTCTCTTGATTTTCCTTAAGGTTCTCTTTGCTTTTCTGATTTCATTAAAATACCAGGGTGTTGATCTCATTCTTCCTTGTGTTTGGTATTCATTTTCTGTGGCAATGTTATTCCAATTCTCAATCATGTTGTCAAGGTCTGTGCTATCTTGGTTTAAGTGAGGAAGGGTTTCCTGTAGGAACTGATCCTTATTGAAGTTCTTGAATCTTCTGCGCGAGTGTTGTTCTTACTCATGTGTGGCTGGATTATGAATCTGCATGTGAAATTTATGATGTGATTGTCTGACCAGGGTATTGTGGTGAATGAGATTGGCATTATGGCGTTAGGTTCTATTAGCCTCTTAGGGACGAAGATGAGATCACGGGTCGAGTCCTGCTGATGTGTAGGTGCTGTTAGAAGTTGTGTGTATTGTAGTGAGTTCATAGCTCTCAGGAAAGTGTCGGCCTCTTTGGATGTAAAGTTGAGGTTAAAGTCTCCAAGGACTATCAGTGGCTTATGGGTGGAATTAGATGCACACACTGACTCAAGTGTTGTGGAGAACTTGTCCGCCTTGGCATTTAGAGCTCTATAGGTGAGGCATATAGCTATGTGTTTATTCTCAATGATGATCATGTTGCTATCCTCTGTACTTATACAAGTGATTCAGGTCTAGCTTATAGAGTAATCTAATATCAATAATTTCTGAAAAATTACTCCAATCTAACAGACTGTTGCAGAAAAAATCAGAGGGCTTGTGTCTAAACTTAATAGCAATGCACGGAAATCGTCTCAGACTTTTCGGCTACCAATTGCTGGGTGCTGATATTTCAAAACAACCAGCGGCGCCTGTTAGCATCAATGACTGATTCCGGCTTATTTTAATTATTGACTCCCTCTCCCGATTATATTCATGAACAATTTCTCAGTCTCTGATGTGAATGAAATAAACACTTAACTTCAAGTTCTTTTTTTCAATTGATTCTGAAACTGATCGTATGGCAACAATATCTTCTTCCTTCCGTCTTCTTCTTCCCAACGCCTCACACACCACGTCGTGACCGCGTTTCTCTCAATGTAATGAGGTTCTTCAGGGGGTAAGCCACTGTCAGTCAAGTATTTAAATAAAAGAGAAACCGTTATTAAAACTCATCTAATTTCTTCACTGCTGTACTGCTAAAAGTCCAATCAAAAGTGATAGAGTTAAAACTTTAACTATTGTAACAGCTAAAACCATACCCAGTGTTGGCCGTCACTCCGCACAGCTCCATATATCAAACTTTCAACTTTCTCTGAAAACCAGGCAGTTCTTGATCATCATCTTCTAAAAAAACGCTGCGCATGTGCAGACCTCATCCAACTATCCTTATTAAAGCCTTCCCTTTAATCAATTCAACCATCAACAACTGATCAACAACAGTTCCCCCATTCAATTTCTAAATTAAGCCCTTTAGGTGTTAAAGTTTGCAGCTGGAAAATCCAGCGCTGTTCTCGGAATAGCAAAGTTTGTGCTAATAATCTTCCATTCATTGGAGTTGTAACTTGTTCTATACAGAAACATTGTAACATTTCAAATGTATGGCCCAAGTCTTGACAATGAGAAACCAATGGTGCTTGCAGCACTTTATATTTTAATCGACTTTTGCGCTCCGATATACGCATTTTAAAAGTCCTACTAGTCTTCCCTATGTAAAAAAGATCACAGGGACAAACTATAGCATAGATTACATTCTGAGAGCTACAGTTCGTATGGTGCCTTAAAACATATTCCCTTCGCTGACAAGTGAATTTCTGTAGTTCTTTAGTAACCACACAAATAGAGCAGTGGCCACATTTATAGTGCCCTGGGATTTTTTCTGTAGTTGACAATATGGAAAGCGGCCGCAACACTGTTGGACTTAGCCTCTCCTTCAAGTTTCTGTTTCTTCGCCAAACGCACCGAATAACTTTGTTATTTAAACTGGGCATGGTGTTCAAAACATTAGAATGTCGGGCAACAATCTTCTTAATTCGAAAACTGAGTGGAGAATATTGTGTAATGAAATTAACTATATTAGGATCTTGTTCCTCCCGAGTCTTCGTGGCATCTGTGATGAAGAAGCTCCATTCTCCACCTTAAAAGCACAAGAGTCACGGCATTTTAGTCCTGAAGCTGACAGGCAAGCAGGCCATGTGAGCAGCTGTTGTCAGGGACAACAGAAATAAATGCAGCCACGAGGTCTGAAAAAGCACTCAGCTGAGAAACATTCCCTAGTTCCTGATAGCGTGCACCTGAAAAGGGGAAGAGCTTACAGCCCTTATAAGGACAGTGCAGGGAACACAGGGTTAGAACTAGGAGAACTGGCAAAGCAGCGTGAGCAGCGTGAACAACGTCAGCAAAGAGAACAGGCTGTCTTACCTGAAGCAGCTGGCCGAGAGGAAGCAGGAGGAGTTTCCTACTTTGACCCAGGAAGTGAGTCAGAGTTAGAGCCAGGAAGAATTCACCCGAGTAACTACCCAGAGTCCTACAGGAGGAAGCAGCTAGCAAGAGCAGAGAACAGGTGTGAATGTTCTGCTGATTGCAAACACTTTGGGGCACGAAGGCAACGTTCTAGCCGGAGTGAGTGGAAGCCAAAAGCAAAACTGTATGTATCAGGAAGCTGTGACCTGAGGAATGATTATAGTGGGAAGTTAAAAGTTGTGAATGATAGAAATTCCTACAGAGTGAATGCAGAGCAGCCTGTGATAAGGAAGCTTATCATAGCTCAGGAAGGAGCTATAGAAAAGGTGAAGTGACTCTGAACAAGCAACCTGTCAGTTCTGGTAGAAATAAGAAAACAGAATTTTCCCATAAAAGACAACCAGTCCCAGAATGCACCAGGTTTCCAACAGCCATTAGAGGAGCTGAAGTGGGGAAACGTGTTCAATCAGGAGGGCTATGAGGTAATCCCTAAGCACTCATCTCAAAGGGCAGGGCCTGATTCAGCACAGCTGTGCTGTGTTAGGGAGGAGCACTCATCTACGCAGAATTTATTTATTTATTTATTACAGTTGCTTATATACCGCACTATTCGGCATCAGCGCGGTTTACAGTATAACAAAAAAATCCTAAACACAAACTGTTTGGTTTTACATAGAACAGGAATACCAACTTGGATAACAGGGTTGAACTATATACATGAGGGATAAATTCAATAACAGGGTTGGACTATTCAATAACAGGGTTGGACTATATACATGAAAATATTAGTTGCGATGAGTTATATGCAACACAAAGCTTACTTTAAGACGGCATGTGTCTGATCTGCAGGAAGGAGGTTGGGACTGTAATAAGACTAAGAATGGGTGTTTTTAGGTGGGGTTATTTAGATTCCATTGCTGGCTGGGTATAATTGGCGGAAGAGGTGAAACTTGATTGCCTTCCTGAATTTAGTTAGGTCTGCAATAGCTCGAATGTCAGGTGGTAATGCATTCCAGCATTTTGGGACGTAAAGACTGAAGGCCCTGTTTGCCGTTGTACCATTGCATTTAGTCAAAAGCTTCGGTGTTATTAGCAGATTTAGAGCTGTTGATCTCCTGGATCTGTTGGGTGGCACGGTTTGGATAAGCTCAGTAAGTGCCGTAGAGGAGATGCGCTTGATGGCCTTGAAAGAGAGAAGTAAAGTTTTGAAGATAATTCTTCCGTGTATTGGTAGCCAATGAAGCTGTTTTAGAATAGGAGTCACATGGTCACTTCTGGATGCTCCATGGAGGATTCTTGCTGCAGCATTCATGGCCAGTTGTAATGGGTGAAGTGTGGAATGAGGGAGACCTTGTAGAATGGAATTGGCAAAGTCAAAATGCGGCAGGATCAGTGCTTGGTATATGGTCCGGAAATCATCTGGGTCCAGTAGGGAGCGCAGATGCCTGAGTGAACGGATTTTGAAATATACAGCTTTGACTATGTTGCTTATATGAAATTTCATGTCCAGATGTTGGTCTAAGGTGACCCCCAGGTATTTTATTGTTTCTTTGGTTTGTAGTTCCGCTTCTTTGACTCTTACATGGGATGGTGGAATAAAGTCAGGATCTCTGGAGATGAACAGTACCTCCATTTTCTTGTGCTGGATACGGAGGTTTTGTGATTGTAGCCAGTCTGATATTGCATTGAAGAATTCTACAAGTGGTGTAAGGTCCATTTGAACAAGAATAAGAGTAGAGTTTATTCTACAGATGACCATCTTCATGATCACCTTGGATATCCAGAGAATTATCCTCAGTTTCATCTGAAGGATTATCAGAAGCAGAAGCCAAACCGGACGGACAGAGAGGGAAAAAAACCCTCTGGAAGAAAGAGGAGAGAAAAGCCATTGAGAGGTCTAGAAGAGTCCAAAGCAGTACGTATACTGGGAGGTATTCCAAGGGCCAGCATACACCATTGGACTGGGGAAAGCCAGAGGAATGGTGCTGCAGAGCTAGGAATCTCCAGACGCTACCTGTGAGGGAGACGGCTGCATGTGGAAGGGACCCTAAGACCCGTGCCAGAAGGTATGTGAAGAGAGATCCAGTGTCCAGGGATCTGGATTGGAAGGCTGGACATAAGAACTGGACTACATACTGGCCAGGCTATATAGAGAGGACCTCTAACAGCAATGGAAGCTCGGGTATGAACACTGATCTATGCCCTAGCTATAACCTTGAAAGACAGCAGGGAAACAAGTATTCTCCTGAAAGTGCTCCATTGAGAGATTCATCTGTGCCAATCCATGATATTGAACCCATGCTTGTTGAAGAAGGGGGAATTATTGCAGATGAAGATCCTGTTTATATGGACTGCTCTCTATCTAAACTCCGTTGGTAACTTTCTGTTATAAAGTACAGCAACCATCACAAAGAAATACAAATTTGTTCTTTAATCTACTCAGAAAAGCTCCTGAAGCAGGATTTGACCCACACAGTAGAAAGCAAGCCAGCTAAGGGGTTTCAGTTGGATAACTGCTAGCAATTAAGCCTTACCTAATTGCTTGTGAGCTAGGAGAGAATCACTTCTGAATCTATGTGGGAAGTAATCAGAAGTTAACCTGAAAAGAACAGTTTTTTTCTTGCTTTGTGGCTTTTCATTTGTTGTTTTCCTGATTTTGACTTTATTTTTCCAAGTTAACACTGAAAGCAAGTAACCTGATTTATGTGCTACCAAGCATATCTGTGTTGGGAGAAATAACCCCATAAATAAATATCTTATTGGCTTTACCCAAGAGCACAACTAAATTATTGTCAGCAGCTGTGTCTGGTGTGAATGAACTACATTGCCCACAATACCTTGCAAATCATATAGATATATGCACTTGCCAAGACTGTGAAGATTCTCACCCAGGCAACCGTCTGACAAATGGCGTAGTTTTTCGGATTGTTTTTGCACAAAAGGGGATTTACTTGCTGAGGATTACAACTAAAGTTCAAGTTTAAAGCTGGAAAAAAAGATTTTCCCTCAACTACACTTTGGAGGAAAAGGGGTTGTTCCAGGAAGCTGTCCCAGGAGGAAAAGACCCTGTGCAGAGCTGGATTCATCACTGAGACAAGGTAATAAGTACCTGGGCATGTCTAGTGGTGGATGGGAGTAAGCACCGGGGTAATTGAAAAAAAAAAGTAGAAAAAACACACCTGTTTGGAAGGTGGTGCACTTTGGTTTTTTTTTTTCTTTGTTTCTTGCAGGGATCAAGATGTATCCAAGGGAATTAGCTGATTGGATGGCAGCCCAGTTTAGCAGGCAGCAGGAGCTAGCACAGCAGGCTCAGGACACTGCTATGAGAGCCTTAATGGACCAGCAGAGGCCAGTGCTTGATCTGGTGCAAGCCCTAGTTGAGCTGAAGAACCAAAATGGAACAGATGCAAGACCAGCAGTAAATACTGGTACACCACATGTGGACAGTGTGGGACTCAATCAAGGGATTGGGGCATTTAGTTTTGGGAAGCTAACTCCAGATGATAATGTTGATGATTTTCTAGAGTCTTTTGAAAGAGTGGCACAAGCATTAGCATGGCCAGAGACCCAGTGGGCAGTAAGGCTGGCAGCCTCATTAACTGGAGAGGCGCTTGCAGCTTATAGAGCAATGCCAGCAGCCCAGGCTTTGAATTATAAGGATGTAAAGGCTGCTATTAGAGATCCCCTAGGGTTGTCTATTTCAGAGTATAGGCGAATGTTTAGAGCTACTACATTGAGAGTGGGTGAGACACCCAGGGCTCTGAGTCAGAGAATCAGAGGTTTAGCTGTAAAATGGTTGGAGCCTGAGCAAAAGACGGTAGAAATGTTATTAGACATTATAATGCTCGAACAATTTATGTCTGCGGTCCCTAAAGATTTGCACACTTTCCTTATACAGCAAAATTGCCAAAATCTTGGAGAGGCAACCATGCTAGCAGAGAGATTCTTGGAAGCCACGCAGGCTTGCCATAGAATGGGTGGCCCTCTGAAGATTGGTGCTGAGGCAAGATGTGCTGTATCAGAAAAGAAATAATTAAAAATGTTTCTGAAAATGAATGTACTGTATCAAACCAGATGACACAGTGGAATAGAAAGAAATGTTTCAAGTGTGGAAAATGGGGACATTTAGAAAAGGGATGCCAGACACACACTAGTTTAATGGGTGTGGATTTAAAACAGCCCAAAGAAGGATTTCTTTTGATGGTTGATGTGCAAGGAGTTACCACAAATGCTTTGTTAGACTCTGGGCAGACCAGAGTATGATGTCAAAAAGGCTTTGGAAGAGGATAGAGGCCCAAGAAGGATTTGTGCCTAGAACCCCTGAAAGCCAAGTTCACATCAGATGCATTCATGGTGCTGCAACATCATATCCCACCTATAGGTTGAAGGTTAAGTGCCTGGGGGAACAAGAGGAAGTCCTGTTAGCAGTGGTGCCTAGGCTACCCTTTGATTTGGTTCTAGGAAGAGACTGGCCAAGATTTAAGCAGGGTCTAGTGGAAGGACTAGGAAAGAAGGAGGGAGAAGGTTTAATGGTAATAGCTCCCGGGCCTTTATTTGGAAGTTCTCAGACCCCAGCTAAAAAGATGGTTAAGCGTCCAGAAGACCAAGCTACCCCAAAGCAGACATTCGTCCTAAAGTACCATAGGGTCACAGAGAAGGCCCAAGCTCCTAAGCGGGCAACCCCTCAAGCTGCTGGGTTTGACCTGTGCAGCATAGAAAATGTGACTGTACCTAGCCAAGGGAGAGCCCTAGTTGACACTGGTCTCCAAGTGGAAATACCTATTGGATGCTATGGGAGAGTAGCCCCAAGGTCCGGATTAGCCCTTAAATATTTCATCGATGTGGGTGCGGGAGTAATTGATCCCGATTACAGGGGCAATCTTAAAGTTCTGTTGTTTAATTTTGGACAGAACGATTATCACGTGAAGACAGGAGACAGAATTGCCCAATTGATCTGTGAGAGGCTGGGTTTTCCACCTGTGGAGGAGGTCACATCCCTGGAGAATTCTGAACGTGGAATGAAAGGCTTTGGTTCTACTGATGTCAAAGGGGTTAAAAGCCTAGCTGCCACCTGTGCCCGAGAGAGGGAGGTGAATGAAGAGGAAGATTTGGGACCCCAGGTATCTGATTGTAAAGAAAAATCAGAGCCCCAAATAGGTGAGGACCTGACAGCGGTACAACAGGAAGAAATTAGGAAATTGCTTAAAGAATTCCCAGATGTGTTGACACCCATATCTGGGGAGACACATTTGGTTGCCCATGAAATAATAACTCCACCTGGGAAATTAGTTCGTCAAAGGCCATACCATTTGCCTGAAGCCAAGAGACAGGAAGTAGTGGCACAAGTCCAGGAGATGTTGGACATGGGAGTAATAGAGGAGTCAAAGAGTCCCTGGAATAGCCCCATAGTCCTGGTGCCGAAGCCTGATGGATCTTTTAAGATTTTGTATTGACTTCCGGCAGGTAAACGCCATATCAGTTTTTGATGCATATCGAATGCCCAGAATTGAAGAGCTGTTGGACCAGCTGGGACAGGCTCAATACTTAACCACCCTTGGTATGACAAAAGGATATTGGCAAATCCCTCTCACCAGGGAGTCGAAGCCGAAGACTGCGTTCAGCACCCCCGTTGGCCTTTTCCAGTTCAAGAGGATGCCTTTCGGACTGCATGGAGCAGCGGCTACCTGCCAAAGGTTAGTGGATCAGGTACTTCGACCCCACCAAAATTATGCTTCTGCATATATGGATGATGTCATAATCCATAGTAACACCTGGGCGGAGCATCTAAAGAGGATCAGGGCAGTCTTGTGCTCCATGAAGTAAGCGGGAATCACTTTAAACCCGAAGAAGTGTGCCTTTGCAAATAGGGAGGTAAAATACCTGAGCCACCTAGTGGGAAGAGGAAAAATTAAACCTCTAATGAGTAAAGTAGATAGCATCAGGAATTTCCTCCTCCAACAACAAAGAAACAACTAAGAAGTTTCTTAGGACTTATTGGATACTACCGCAGGTTTATACTGCAATTCGCAGAGAAAAGTGCAATTTTCACGGATATGCTGCGGAAGAATTGTCCAAACCAGCTAAAGTGGACACCTGAAGCTGAAAAGGCGTTTTCAGTCTTAAAAGGAAAATTGTGTACAGGACCGGTACTGAAAGGGGTCGACTTCAAGAAACCCTTTCTGGTTCAAACGGATGCATCGGATGTAGGGCTAGGAGCGGTTCTATCCCAGTGTCATGATGGGGAGGAGCATCCTGTGATGTACCTGAGCAGGAAGTTGTCACCGGCTGAACAAAAGTATTCCACAATAGAAAAAGAATGTTTAGCTATCAGGTGGTCAGTGGAGGCGTTAAGGTTTTACCTTACAGGGAGAAAGTTCCAGTTGGTCACAGACTATGCCCCACTTAAGTGGTTGCAGCAAATGAAGAACCACAATGCCAGGTTGACACGCTGGTACATGGCCTTACAGGCATTTGATTTTCAAGTTGAACATCGTGCTGGGAAGTTACACAAGAATGCAAATGCCCTTTCCCGGATTACGGACTGTAGAGAAGAAGTTTCACCAGTTACACCAGTCCGTAATAACTTAAGCAGGGGGGTATGTGATAAGGAAGCTTATCATAGCTCAGGAAGGAGCTATAGAAAAGGTGAAGTGACTCTGAACAAGCAACCTGTCAGTTCTGGTAGAAATAAGAAAACAGAATTTTGCCATAAAAGACTACCAGTCCCAGAATGCACCAGGTTTCCAACAGCCATTAGAGGAGCTGAAGTGGGGAAACATGTGTTCAATCAGGAGGGCTATGAGGTAATCCCTAAGCACTCATCTCAAAGGGCAGGGCCTGATTCAGCACAGCTGCGCTGTGTTAGGGAGGAGCACTCATCTACACAGAATAAGAGTAGAGTTTATTATACAGATGACCATCTTCATGATCACCTTGGATATCCAGAGAATTATCCTCAGTTTCATCTGAAGGATTATCAGAAGCAGAAGCCAAACCGGACGGACAGAGAGGGAAAATAACCCTCTGGAAGAAAGAGGAGAAAAGCCTTTGAGAGGTCTAGAAGAGTCCAAAGCAGTACGTATACTGGGAGGTATTCCAAGGACCAGCATACACCATTGGACTGGGGAAAGCCAGAGGAATGGTGCTGCAGAGCTAGGAATCTCCAGACGCTACCTGTGAGGGAGACGGCTGCATGTGGAAGGGACCCTAAGACCCGTGCCAGAAGGTATGTGAAGAGAGATCCAGTGTCCAGGGATCTGGATTGGAAGGCTGGACATAAGAACTGGACTACATACTGGCCAGGCTATATAGAGAGGACCTCTAACAGCAATGGAAGCTCGAGTATGAACACTGATCTATGCCCTAGCTATAACCTTGAAAGACAGCAGGGAAACAAGTATTCTCCTGAAAGTGCTCCATTGAGAGATTCATCTGTGCCAATCCATGATATTGAACCCATGCTTGTTGAAGAAGGGGGAATTATTGCAGATGAAGATCCTGTTTATATGGACTGCTCTCTATCTAAACTCCGTTGGTAACTTTTTGTTATAAAGTACAGCAACCATCACAAAGAAATACAAATTTGTTCTTTAATCTACTCAGAAAAGCTCCTGAAGCAGGATTTGACCCACACAGTAGAAAGCAAGCCAGCTAAGGGGTTTCAGTTGGATAACTGCTAGCAATTAAGCCTTACCTAATTGCTTGTGAGCTAGGAGAGAATCACTTCTGAATCTATGTGGGAAGTAATCAGAAGTTAACCTGAAAAGAACAGTTTTTTTCTTGCTTTGTGGCTTTTCATTTGTTGTTTTCCTGATTTTGACTTTGTTTTTCCAAGTTAACACTGAAAGCAAGTAACCTGATTTATGTGCTACCAAGCATATCTGTGTTGGGAGAAATAACCCCATAAATAAATATCTTATTGGCTTTACCCAAGAGCACAACTAAATTATTGTCAGCAGCTGTGTCTGGTGTGAATGAACTACATTGCCCACAATACCTTGCAAATCATATAGATATATGCACTTGCCAAGAGTGTGAAGATTCTCACCCAGGCAACCGTCTGACAAGCCTCATGCAGGAAATCCAGGGTGGGGGCAGGGCTGTAACTCCCAGCCGAAGGATTTGAGCAGAGAGCTGAGCAAAGAGCAATTGAAACCTCCAGAGAAAGAAAGATATTACCCAGAGGACGTGTGTATGTCTGAAGATGACCTTATAGAAGTTCCTAAGCCTCAGAGAAAACCCTGCAGGCTAAAACCTGATATTAGGAGGGGAGAAGGACATTATCTATCCCAACCTGAGGATAGAACTAATAAGCTCTCCAGGGATGGAACCTCCTATAGGAAGGGAGTTTATAAGAACCCTGAGTGGTGGCTTCCCTCTCTCCCAGACACAAGAGGCTACGAGAGCAGTTATTCTAGCCATAGAGTGAATACAGCTGAGAGACACTGTGACGGCACGGCACAGGGGAACTTACAAGCATATTTTAATAAGGAGAGTTCTGAATGCGTGCAAGAACCAATGATTATTGACACACTCAGTGAGTGTTCTTCTAACAGTGACCCAATGGGACTGCACACTGATTTTGTCTGATAAAATAATGTCTTTGTGCTAGTCAGAGCTGAGCATAGTGTGAAAGGAAAACACTATAACTACTGAATGCTGGTTTCCACACAGTGAGACTGTGTGCTGAAGTTGAATGCATAACTTTATACTTTACTTTGAAGCAAGAAGAAATTGTTCTAATGTTCCTTTATGTTTTTGCCAGAAAGCATGGCTCATTTCTTTTGAGTACTTGTGTTTTGTTTATTTTGAATAATCCGACCCCGGGAGGGGAATAAATCCTTATTTGCCTTCAACCACTCGTGTCGTGCAACTACATTCATTGCCACCAGACGCAAGCCTGCTAGCCAGGAGGCAGTCTGCCCACCTGGTGGTGACACACCTAGCAAAGCTGATCTGTCATTAAAAAGCGCCCGACGGTATGCTCGTGATACTATTTTGGTGGGGTATCCCCTTGCCTGAAAATTACGCGCCAGAACTTTAGCTTTATGTTTAAAGTCGGAGACTTCTGAACAGTTTCTGCGATATCGCAGAAACTGGGAAAAAGGTAGACCCTCTTTCAACCGAAGCGGAAGGGCGCTCTGATAATGAAGTAGAGTATTTCTATCGATCGATTTACGATATATCGAAGTCTGCCATCCCATGCTCGTTTTATTTATTTTTAGATCTAAAAAGATCATTTCTGTATCATGGATGTTGTAAGTGAACTGAATATGAGGATTTTGAGCATTAAGCCAGGAAATGAACTTCAAAAAATCAGCCATCGGTCCCCACCATAACAAAAACACGTCATCAATAAACCGTGACCAAAGCTTAACATTTGGCTTATATTGAGAAGACTGCCAGAGCTGATCTTCATAGTGACCCATAAAAAGATTGGCAATGGAGGGGGCAAAAGTCGCCCCCATCGCTGCACCTGATATTTGCTGGAAAAGGTCTTCTTCAAACTTAAAATAGTTCCGAAAAATCGTAAGCCGCGTCAATGCTGATAGAAACTGAATCTGAGATTCTGACAGGCCTCCCCTTCCCTGTAAAGCCCGAACTACTGTCTCAAATGCCTGCTCTTGGGGAATGCTGGTATATAGGGCTACTACATCTGAAGTGACCAAAACGATATTGGGGTCTTGCGCCCATTGAGGACTATTATCCAAAATCTGTAGAAAATGAGATGTGTCTCTGATGTAAGATGGTATTTCCATTAGCAAAGGGCGGAGAAAAGAGTTAGGTGCCACGAAGACTCGGGAGGAACAAGATCCTAATATAGTTAATTTCATTACACAATATTCTCCACTCAGTTTTCGAATTAAGAAGATTGTTGCCCGACATTCTAATGTTTTGAACACCATGCCCAGTTTAAATAACAAAGTTATTCGGTGCGTTTGGCGAAGAAACAGAAACTTGAAGGAGAGGCTAAGTCCAACAGTGTTGCGGCCGCTTTCCATATTGTCAACTACAGAAAAAATCCCAGGGCACTATAAATGTGGCCACTGCTCTATTTGTGTGGTTACTAAAGAACTACAGAAATTCACTTGTCAGCGAAGGGAATATGTTTTAAGGTACCATACGAACTGTAGCTCTCAGAATGTAATCTATGCTATAGTTTGTCCCTGTGATCTTTTTTACATAGGAAAGACTAGTAGGACTTTTAAAATGCGTATATCGGAGCACAAAAGTCGATTAAAACATAAAGTGCTGCAAGCACCATTGGTTTCTCATTGTCAAGACTTGGGCCATACATTTGAAATGTTACAATGTTTCTGTATAGAACAAGTTACAACTCCAATGAATGGAAGATTATTAGCACAAACTTTGCTATTCCGAGAACAGCGCTGGATTTTCCAGCTGCAAACTTTAACACCTAAAGGGCTTAATTTAGAAATTGAATGGGGGAACTGTTGTTGATCAGTTGTTGATGGTTGAATTGATTAAAGGGAAGGCTTTAATAAGGATAGTTGGATGAGGTCTGCACATGCGCAGCGTTTTTTAGAAGATGATGATCAAGAACTGCCTGGTTTTCAGAGAAAGTTGAAAGTTTGATATATGGAGCTGTGCGGAGTGACGGCCAACACTGGGTATGGTTTTAGCTGTTACAATAGTTAAAGTTTTAACTCTATCACTTTTGATTGGACTTTTAGCAGTACAACAGTGAAGAAATTAGATGAGTTTTAATAACGGTTTCTCTTTTAGTTAAATACTTGGCTGACAGTGGCTTACCCCCTGAAGAACCTCATTACATTGAGAGAAACGCGGTCACGACGTGGTGTGTGAGGCGTTGGGAAGAAGAAGACGGAAGGAAGAAGATATTGTTGCCATACGATCAGTTTCAGAATCAATTGAAAAAAAGAACGTGAAGCTAAGTGTTTATTTCATTCACATCAGAGACTGAGAAATTGTTCATGAATATAATCGGGAGGGAGTCAATAATTAAAATAAGCCGGAATCAGTCATTGATGCTAACAGGCGCCGCTGGTTGTTTTGAAATATCAGCACCCAGCAATTGGTAGCTGAAAAGTCTGAGACGATTTCCGTGCATTGCTATTAAGTTTAGACACAAGCCCTCTGATTTTTTCTGCAACAGTCTGTTAGATTGGAGTAATTTTTCAGAAATTATTGCTATGCTCTGTACTGGCAGTTGAGAGGCTTTAAACCTGAGGTGGCTCTTTGCCAGTATAAGTACATCACCATCCCTCTTGTGGGTTTTTTTGGCAGCTGAATGCAGTGTGTGTGGCTGGTGTGACCTGGTTCAGGATGACGTGATCTGTGCCTGTAAGCCATGTCTCGGTTATGCACATGATGTCAGTCTGTTTGGCATGTAGGTAGTCAACTATAGTGTTAGTTTTGTTTCTCATTGATCTAGCATTGATTAATACACAGTTGACTAGTGTGTTCAAAATAGCATTAATGCTAATATTGTGCAGGTGTCCTGTGGCTCTGATTTGTATGAATGTGGATGGCCTCCTGTTAGAGCACTTGTGTATATGCTGTCAGGGTGGCCTGTGACATAATTCAACCAGCGCAGGAAGCAATACAGTGGTTGAATGTGCTGGGGTGGCTTCTGTGTATCAAAAGAGGAGGTTTAGTAGAAGCAGAGTGGCGAGGAGATAATGGTTTCAGTGAGTCCAGTTTTGACCCTCTTCAAATCCAGGTTGAAAACTTACCTCTTTGTTGCTGCTTTTGGATCTTGACTCTCCTGATCTCCTTTCCTTCCCTTATCTCAACCTAACCCCCATTAATTTAATTTTCATAGTCGAATTGTAAAGACCATACTCGGCCTGCTCCGATTTGACTTATGCCTGTATTGTTTATCGTCCTGTTTTATGTAAAACCGAGCAGCCTGTTGTTCTGGTCTTTGTTTATCTGTGAACCGCGCTGATTGTAAATAGCGCGGTATATAAAAAACTGTAATAAATAAAATAAAATAAATAAATAAATAAATAATTGTTGCGACTAGATTGTAAGCTCTGATGAACAAGACTCTGACGAGCAGGGACTGTCTCTTGTATGTTTGACTGTACAGCACTGCGTGTGTGGCACTTTATAAGTGCTAAATAGTAGTAGTAGTAGGATGCTATTTTAGACCTAGTCCTTAGTGTAACACATAATCTAGAGTGAGAGGTAACAGTTTTGGGACTGCTTGGCAATGCAATTATAACATGATCACATTTGATTTAATAAATGGAGGAAGAATAGCAAGGAAACTGACTGCGCTAGTATTTAACTTTCAAAAAAGAGACTTTAATAAAATGAGGAATATGATTAAGAAAAAAAATAAAAGGAGCAACTGCAAAGGTTGAGAGTTTAAATCAGGCCTGGGCATTATTTAAAATACTATCTTGGAAGCCCAGGCTAAATGTCTTCCATACTTATAAAAAGTTGGAAGGAAGGCCAAACAACAGCCAGTATTGGCTTAAATGTGAGTTTAAAGAGGCTATTATATCTAAGAGAGAATCTTTCAGAAAATGGAAAAAGATCCAAATGATGAAAACAGGAAACAACATAAATACTGTTAAATACAAGGCATTGATAAAGCAGGCAAAGAAAAATATTGAAAAGAAGCTTGCCATGGATACAAAAGTGCATAATAAAAACTTGTTCAAGTACATTCACAGGAAAACACTTATGAGGGAGTCAGTTGGACCATTAGATGATGGAGGGGTGAAAGGTGCACTGAGAGAGGCACTAAGGCCATAGTGGAGAGACTGAATGAATGTTGTGCTTCAGTCTATTATGTAGGAAACTTACCCATGCCAGAAATGATATTTAAAGTTGATGTATCAGGAATTGAACAAATCTCGATAAATCAGGAAAATGTAATACAGCCAATTTATAAACTAAAGAGCAGCAAATCACCTGGACTGGAAGGCATATATCCCAGGCTGCTGAAAGAACTGAAATATGAGATTGTAGAAATACTATTAGTAATCTGTGATCTATCATTAAAATCATCTTTGGTACCCAAAGATTGAAGAATGGCCAGTGTAATGCCAATTTTTAAAAAGGTTCCAGGAGTAATCTGGAAAACTACAGACCAGTGAGTCTGCCATCAGTACCATTCTGAACATGTAGATAGTCATGGTTTAATGCAGAATGCCAACATGGATTTAGCCAAGGAAAGTCTTGTCTCACCAATCTCTTATATATTTTTTTGAAAGTGTGAACAAACAGGTAGATTAAGGTGAGCTGGTTGATATAGTGGATCTGGATTTCCAGAAAGCCTTTGATAAGGTCCCTCATGAAAGACTCTTGGGGAAATTAAAAAGTCATGGGAGGGGAACTGAACCGTTTCATCGTAGAGGAAGAGTGGAGCTTGTGAACTGCTCTGTGTTTCTCCTACTTGCAGCTGTTCCTGGTTCCCTGTGCAGGCAACACTGGTCAACAAAATTTTACAAAAGTCATGTTACTAAAATAAAAATAGTCATTTCTTATCAATTTTTATATGCTGAACACGAATATGACAGTGAAATTGCAAAGTTGGCTCTAGTGTTTTTGTAATCTACAAGAATTAATGTTTACATCATGAAATGCATGTCAATAGTAAATATATAATAGGCCTTTGGTTAATACCTGTAAAAAGCCCAAGTTATAGACTACTTCTTAGATTTTTTCGCTTGTCTCTTGTACAGCTGTTCGGGAGCTTCTTGGGGGAGTGTCCAGCAGTAGTCAGCCAGCATTGTAGTGGACCATTTTCCCTGGTATCTTTGCTCCATCGTTGCGATATCCTGATGAAAACGTTCACCCTGTTCATCACTAACCATACCACAGTTGTCAGGAAAGAAATCGAGATGGGAATCAAGGAAATGGATCTTTAGAGACATATTGCAGCCAAGTTTCTGATACTGCATCAACATGTCTTCTACTAGTTCCTTGTAGTTTTCTGCCCTAACATTCCCGAGAAAGTTTGTTGACACTAGGCAAAAAGCATTCCATGCTTGTTTCGCATCACCCTGCAGCAAGTTGTTGAACCGGTCAACTTTGAAGAGCTCTCGAATCTAAGGACCCACAAAAACGTCCTCTTTAATCTTTGCTTCGCTGAGTCAAGGGAATTTTTCATGCAGGTATCAGAAAGCTGGCGAAGTGCGGTCCATGGCTTTCACGAAGTTTTTCATCAAACCTAGTTTGATGTGAAGGGGTGGTAGCAGGATTTTGTGAGCCTCAACCAGAGCTGGGTGCTGGATATTCTTCTCTCCAACTGTTACATTTTGTCTGTGATTCTTCCTTCCGCAAGTAGTGCCAATCCCTTGCTCGGCTATCCCACTCACTTAAGAAACACATGTATTTTATATATCCCTGCTGCAGTCCCATTAAAAGGGCTACTACCTTCAAGTCACCACAGAGGTGCCAGCTGTACTTGTTATAGTTCTCCAGGACCAAGCAGGAAGTCAGTCCTCACTTATGGGTGACGTCGGCGCCGACGGAGCCCTCGCGGAGCAATTTTCCCCAGTTTTCAAAGAAAGCCTTTGGGAATTGCAGCGCGCATGCGCGGTCCTCTTCCCGCCCAAGGGTGCCATCTTAGCCAGTCTTCTTTTTTCCGCGGAGCCCTACAGACGTCCCCGTCTTGTCCCCGCGAAAAAGTCGATATATTCTTCATTATTTTATTCTTTTTCCTTCGGTTCGACGCCGGCCTTTTTCCCGCCCGGACTCGCGACGCCGGTCACGAGTCCTCTTCCTTTTTTCGGTTTTTCTGACTTAGTCAGCTTTCGTTTTCGATTTTTCCCTGGCAGCCCGGTCCTTTGACCTCGCAGGGGCCCTTTTTCCCCCGATGGCTGCCAGTGGTTTTAAGCGGTGCGGTCAGTGTGACCGAAATATGTCACTAACTGACACACACGACTTTTGCCTCCGCTGCCTGGGCCCGGATCATGAGGAATTGATCTGTGGGCCCTGTGGCAAAATGTCCTCCAAAGCGTTGAGAAGTCGGCGGCATATCCATCAGCGTGATAGGTTCTTCGCTGACCCCGCCGTACCCGGACCTCGTCGGAGGCCTCCGCGTCCAAAGGCTCCAGCTCAGACCGTCGCCGGAGTTCCTCCGACAGGGGTTCTCCCTCCGGGACCATCGTCGGAAGGTGAAACCCGCGAGGGCGGCGTCGGTGGACGCTCCTGGTTCCGCGAGGGCCAGGTCGCATAGCCCCGACAGCCGCCCCGGGTCCTTGGAGAAGGAGCACCTCACGAAGCGACCTCGCCTGGAGTCGGAGATGCCTGCTTGGGTAAGTCCTGTGGTCCTTCTGGACTCGCCTCCGCGACAGCCGACGTCGGGCCCGACGCCGTCGGGGCCCGAGTCGGGGGCTGCTGGGTCACCTGAGCTCGGACTCAGGTTGACGGCCTTGGAGAGCAGACTGTCTGCCTTCATGGACCAGCAGTGGGCACTGCTCGCTGGCCTCGCTGGCGCCGCTGCCCCAACCGCCGGGACGTCGACGTCCAAGTCGACCCCGGAGACCGAGCCGATCCTCGAGTCGATGCGAACTCGAGTCGATCCTCGGTCGAGGTCACCCTCGGCCTCCCGTTCGGGACCGAGGTCGCCGACGCCGACTCCCTCGGCGTCGGGGCGGCAGGCGCCGCGCCCTGCCCGGGCCGACCCCACCGAGTCCTCGTCGGAGTCGGTCTGGGAGTCTGAAGAGGAAGAGTCGCCTGATTCTTTCCGGACTCGGTGTGTCCCCTCGGACTCACCGGAGTCCGAGCCTCGGAAGCAGTCCCCCCCGGAGGATGCCCGGTTCTCGGACTTCGTCAGGGATATGGCCAAGGCTTTGGCCTTCCCTGCGGACCCCGAGGAGGAGCCTCGAGCCGAAGAGCTCGACGCCCTCCAGTATGACTCTCCCGCAAGGGAACACTTTACTGTACCGGTTCCTCCTATGCTGGAACGACTACTCTTCCGCATGTGGGAGAGTCCGGCCTCCTCGCCGGTCCTGAGCAAGCGTGTCGATTCTATCTATCGAGTCCGCAAGAGCCCTGGCTTTCAAAAGGCACAGCTACCACACCATTCCATGGTAGTGGAATCGGCCATGCATCGTCTTAAGAGCCAGAAGATGCACTCCTCGGTGCCTCCTGGCAGGGAGGCCCGTAACCTGGATGGCCTTGGTAAGAAGTGTTTCCAGGGCTCTATGCTCGCATGTCGTGTCCAGACCTACCAGCTATACATGGGCATGTATCTCCGAGATCTGGCTAAAGAACTAGCCGGATTCTCCGCTGGTTTGTCCGAGGAACCCTTGCGGAGGTTCCTGGCCTTGTCCACTGGCATTCGGGAATGCTCAAAGTTCATGTCCCGAGCAGCCTATGATGGCTTTGAAGCATCGGCTCGAGTGGCCGCAGCCGGCATCGGTGCCCGCCGACAGGCTTGGCTTCAGTCGTCAGACCTTGAGCCCTGGGTGCAGGACAAGTTGGTCGATGTCCCCTGCCGAGGCGAAAACCTCTTTGGCAAGCCCATGGCTGAGAAGGCTGCACAAATTGAGACTGAGACTCTCACCAGGACCAGGCTTTCTAGGAAGACCTCTGCCCCTTCCCAGAAAAAGAAGGGCTTCGGGAAAAAAAGTCCTTTTACCCGAGGGAAGGCGACTGCCTACAAACAATACCCCCATTATCAGGCCCTGCAGCTCCCCAACAGGGCCAGCAGGCCAAGGGACGGGGTAAACGGGTCCGTAGGCAGCAAGCCCCCAAGCCCTGCACCACCAGCCCCTGCTCCGCAGGGTGGGGGTTTTTAACTCACTAAGCATAGCCTCTCCCCCCCCCCCCCCGCTGGTTCCTCCCAGCACCGGACGGCGGATGGTTCACTTCGCCCACAGGTGGGTCCAGCATCACCGCAGATGCCTGGGTGCCTTCAAGTCGTGCGAGAAGGCTATCTTCTCCACTTCCACCAGGTCCCTCCCTCCTATTTTCCGGGAGAACCTCCACGACCCCCTCTGCACAGGGAATTACTCCTTCAGGAGTTAGCAGGTCTTCTGCAGGATCAGGCGTGGAACCGGTGCCACACCACCTGAGAGGTCAAGGTTTTTATTCCCGGTATTTTCTAATACCAAAGAGAACAGGAGGCCTCAGACCCATCCTGGACTTGCGGCAACCTCAACAAGTTCCTCGTGCGGGAGAAGTTCAAGATGCTTACCCTTGGAATCCTTCTGCCCTACCTCCAGCAGGGAGATTGGCTATGCTCCTTGGATCTAAAGGATGCCTACACGCACATCCTCATCCACCCAAGCCACCGCCAATACCTAAGGTTTGTGGTGGCAGGAAATCATTTCCAGTACAGAGTACTGCCCTTTGGCCTGGTCCTCCGCTCCGCGAGTCTTCACAAAATGTCTCGCGGTGCTGGCGGCCCATCTCTGGCTTCACGGCCTCTATGTCTTTCCGTACCTCGACGACTGGCTCATCAGAGCGGCGTCCGCTCCGGAGGTCACCAGCGCCACACACCGCACAGTGACTCTTCTGCAATACTTGGGCTTTGTTATAAATTTCGCAAAGTCCTCTTTGCTCCCCTCACAGGATCTCGAGTTCATCGGTGCAAGGCTGCACACTCCTCAGGCACGGGCGTACCTACCGCTCGACAGGGCTCAACGGCTCATGGACCTAGCCGACCGTTTTCGCAGCCAGCCCCTGGTCTCCGCCAGGCGCTTCCTGAGACTACTCGGCCATATGGCTTCCCACCGTCCATGTGACCCCCAATGCCCGCCTGAATATGCGGCCTGCTCAATGGTGTCTCCCGCCAGCAGTGGCGACAAGCCACAGGCGGCCTAGCATACCTAGTGCGCGTCTCCGAGCCGCTGTTCTCGTCTCTCCGTGGTGGCTTCAGCAGCCGAACCTGATATTCGGAATGCCTTTCCAGTCACCCCAGCCGACCCGGGTGCTGACCACGGAATGCATCCCTCCTGGGCTGGGGAGCACATTGCCAAGGGGCACGTACTCAGGGCCTCTGGACCACGTGGGAGTCTGCTCAGCAGATCAACTTCCTGGAGCTCAGGGCGATCCGCCTGGCTCTCAAGGCCTTCTCCCACCTGACTTCCCACCAGTCCGTCCTTGTCCAGACGGACAATCAAGTTGCCATGTTCTACGTGAACAAGCAGGGGGGCACGAGCTCCTTCCTCCTCTGCCGGGAGGCACAGAAGCTCTGCTCTTGGGCCGTCAGTCACGGCATTCTCCTCAAGGCAGTTTATCTCCCGGGCCAAGAGAAATTGCCTGGCGGACAAACTCAGCAGGATCCTCCAGCCGCACGAGTGGGCGGCTGGATCCCTTGGTTGTTCAAAGCTCTTCCTAAAGTGGGGCCTCCCCACGGTGGATCTCTTTGCCAGTCCTCACAACCGGCAGCTTCCTCCTCGCTTCTGCTCTCGTCAGCCACACCCCCTTCGGTTGCGGCGGACGCGTTTTCTAATTTCATGGTCGGGGAGCCTTCTGTACGCTTTCCCTCCCATCCCGCTAGTCTCTCGGACTCTTTTCAAGGTTCTCCGAGACAAAGCCTTCATGATCCTGGTGGCCCCTCGTTGGCCCAGACAGCTGTGGTTTCCGCTCCTGCTGCAATTAGCGGTGGAGGATCCATTCCCTCTGGGGGTTACAACCGGATCTCCTCACTCAGTATCAGGGTCTCTACTACACCCCAACGCTCAGGTCTCTCAACCTTATGGCCTGGCTGCTGAGAGGGTAGTCCTTGCTCCCCTTCTCCTGCCGGCAGAGGTGGAGGAGGTCGTCTTGGCTTCGCGACGGCCTTCTACCCGCAAATGCTACGCCTTTAAATGGCGTCGCTTCGCCGTCTGGTGTACCCAACAGTCTCAGGATCCCTTCTCCTGCCCGGTGTCGGTGATCTTGCAGTACTTGCTACACCTCTCTAATCTGGGACTTAAGTCCAACTCCGTCAAAGTTCACCTCAGTGCTCTTTCGGCCCATTATGTGCCAGTGGACGGTAGACCTCTCTCCAGCGACCCTCTCGTAGCGAGGTTCCTCCGAGGTCTCCTTCTACTTAAACCACCTCTGCGCCCGCCAGCGCCTGACTGGGACCTGAATGTGGTTTTGCAGCGGATCACCTGTCCGCCTTTTGAACCTATGGCTACCTGTTCCTCTCCGTTTTCTGTCTTGGAAAACACTGTTCTTGATAGCCCTCACTTCCGCTAGACGCGGTAAGTGAATTGCAGGCCTCGTGTCTGATCCCCCTTACACTCGGTTCTACAAAGAATAGGGGTTAGTCCTACGGACTCACCCAAAATTTCTTCCAAAAGTGGTCTCCCCTTTTCACATCAATCAGGAGGTGGTACTTCCAACCTTCTTTCCCAGACCACACTCCAGCCGAGCTGCAAACGGTCCTCCATACCCTGGACTGTAGAAGGGCTTTGAACTTCTACCTTGACCGTACGCGGGAGCACCGTAAAGCTGCTCAGCTTTTTTGGTGTCTTTTGACCCCAATAAATTGGGGCTCCCGGTCTCCAAGCGTACTCTGTCCATCTGGGTTGCAGACTGTATCTCTTGGGCTTATGGGGCAGCCGGACTCTCCTTGGAAAGTCGAGTCACGGCTCATTGCGTTCGGGCAAAGGCTACGTCAGTGGCTTACCTCCGCTCTGTTCCGTTGGCAGACATCTGCCGGGCCGCTACTTGGTCTTCGAGCCAGACTTTTGCGGTCCATTACTGCCTCGAGAGGGAGTCCCGCAGGGACAGTGCTTTCGGACCGGCAGTCCTCCGTAATCTCTTTGAGGTCTGAGCAACTCCTACCCTCCATCCCGGATGTGGGCTACCGGTGGGTGATAATTCAGCGAAGATTCTTTCCTTCTGTGCTACTGAGCTAGAGGGAGCTCATTTTTGTTCTTAGGGTCTCCGGTAGCCTTGAGCTTGGGAGTCCCATAAGTGAGGACTGACTTCCTGCTTGGTCCTGGAGAAAGCGTAGTTACTCACCTGTAACAGGTGTTCTCCAGGAGCAGCAGGAATCAGTCCTCACTACCCTCCCTCCTCCCCTTGGAGTTGCAATCGTCTGCTTATGTTTGTTTGCAAATTATGTTTTTTTTTGTGCTGTCTTTTTTAGCTATGTCATCTGACTGGCTAAGATGGCACCCTTGGGCGGGAAGAGGACCGCGCATGCGCGCTGCAATTCCCAAAGGCTTTCTTTGAAAGCTGGGGAAAATTGCTCCGCGAGGGCTCCGTCGGCGCCGACGTCACCCATAAGTGAGGACTGATTCCTGCTGCTCCTGGAGAACACCTGTTACAGGTGAGTAACTACGCTTTAATGGAAGTCAGTAGATGCTTTAAGTTATCGTATATCTCTTTCATGTGGACGGCATGCGCTACTGGAATAGATGGAAGACAGGTTTCCATTGTTCAAAAGCACAGCCGTCTGGCAGTAGTATTGCATTGCATCAGAAAATGATGCAATCAATTCTGGATGATGTGTGCATCTGGTATTATGCAATGTGATGCAATATTACATCATTCAAGGCTTATTTGGGATGTTGTTGATGTCCTACTGGATAAATTTACACGGTGAAACGTCAAAAATGAACTACATGCAATATCTTTAAAACGAGAGCCAATAATTTTTTTTAATGTTATATTTGTGTTCAGCTCACCAAGATACTACAGATTAGGGCCTTTTAAAGTCAGTAATGATTTCAATGTTGACCAGTGATCAGTGTACAGCTGTGACTGAGGTGGACCCTCCCTTCCTGCTCTATAAATTCTCTGAGGCATGGCTGGTTAGTGGGGGAATTGAACTGTTACATCGTGGAGGAAGAGAGGGGCTTGTGAACTGCTCTGTGTTTCTCCTACTTGCTGCTGTTCCTGGTTCCCTGTGCATGCAGTCAGTATGCAGCTGTGACTGAGGTGGACCCTTCCCCCCCCCCAACTCTATATTTCCTGAGGCCTTCAGCCACGGGTCACGGTCTGCAGGTCGTGTACCGAAGGAGTGTGACCAAAGGGGCTGGACACACCCCTTTGGCACCCCTTCGGCGTACCGACGATGTGTTTGAGTTGGTGGATGTTAGTGACTATCAGTGAGATGGGGAAACAGAAAAACAAAGGAGGAGGGGTAAAAATGGACCTTGGGACATCTTTGGTAGGTAAAATTGTTGGTCCACTAGATAAACATTTAGGGGTATGTTTACTAAACCGTCTTAACGTTGCAGCAGTGGTATTATCGCACGATAAGTGAAATCCTGGTCTGAAGGGTGGAGTAAGACTTCCCAGAGGGCGGAGAGAAGGGTTCAATAGGTGGAGAGTGGGCAGGGAGAGGCTCCAGGCACACTAACGCTGTGAAATTCGGGTCTGAACACTAACGCCAGTGAAACCCTCGCGTTAGGCACATTTGCAGGAAAGAGAAACCATTTAAGTCAGCAATGTGCAGCAAAGGCAGGGAAACCCAGAAAAGTGATATGTTGATGATACATTTTAGCATGAGCCAAAAAGGCAAATAAACATATAAAATGACCAGAACCCAACAGTTTACAAATCCCAATAACCAAGCTGGCCTAATAGTGATATTATGATAAACATAAAGCAACACTACTGACAAAGCGTAAAACTTACGATATCATGTTTTGGAAGGGTCTATGCTTTGTCCTCCCTACAAAGGTACATGATCCCACAGTGAATTAGCGCTGATCAGGGTTTCTGTCGTTTAGTGATTTGTCAGGTTTGTTATGGCATGCACATGCGCAGCTAACAGCAGATTTGGGCACATAGGAAAGGGCAAACTGTACCTGATGCTGTAAAGTTGCGACATCAGGGGCTGCAGGCGGCAAACGATGCTGTGGTCCAGCTGGGGCACAGTGCGGACTAGGCAGATGCCTAGGTGGCACATAGGGAATGCCCGAAACTGTAAAGCAGCAAGACAGCAACTGACGAGGGTCCAACATGGTGCACGAGTGCTTTGTCCCCACAGTGGTCACAGGGGATATTACCCAGCAGATACCCCCTACGGGCACATAACATTGGGCAGGCGGTACCGTGGGAAAGCCTGCATGTCCATGTAGGCACCCTACGCTGAGGAACCCACACCATAGGCAGCGCTGCCTACCGGCACAGCTGGAATGGATTTTGGGACTGCACCACCCCACACCGCACCACCAGCATAAGTGGCAATGGCGCATGGTGGAGGCGGAGGGGTGCTGGTGGCGGAGGGGGCAGTGGCATCTGCACCCACAGCAACCATGCCTAGCCCCCATTTAAGGTGGGTGCTGTGCAACTGCAACAGACAGGGTCTGTCTGAACGAACAGTCATGTGTGTATCCCCCAGGGAATGGATCTGTTCTCCTGTGGCAGACCATGTGGTTTGCAGTACACACAGCCAGTGTGTTCAAGAGCAGAAGGGTCACAAGTTCAATGTCCCTAGGTGTGGCTCCTGCCAACCCTTGTCTCTCATACTAAACCGTGGGTAATAAAGCTGGACACCTTTATTGGCAGATAAAAAAAAACATGCCTCTGAAATTCCTATATGTTTACCCTACAGAGCGCAGACCACCATAAACAACCATGTGCAATCCCCTAGAGCAGATGTTTCCCAACTGCCAGGTCCTGGAGGGCCAAACACCATTCAGGTTTCATGCTGACCCTAATAATTATGCCTGTGCTGCATTTATATGCGCCGTGCCCCCGCCATTGTATGCAAATGTATTTCATGCATATTCCAGTAGGGACAGCATGAAACCTGAATAGTGTTTTGCCCACCCAGGACCGGAGTTGGGAACCTCTGCCCTAGAGCAGCGGCCATACAGGGGCATAAACACCCACACCCACAGGCTCCACTATCCAAAGCCTCATGGAGAGTCAGGCTGATGGGCCCTGCGCGGAGCAGCATCTCCCAATACTGGCACCTGCATACCCTTAGCAATGCCGTTTCCTACACTTGGGAACACGTTTCCACAAATATCAAAAGGTTGCTATGATTAAATGTCAGCCTAACAAATCTTCTTAAGTGTAAACACAATTTGTTGATAGAGATTCAGCATAGCAACCTTTCTGATATCTGTGGAGTGTTTTTCAGTTTATTGATTCTGACAGTGTTTACCACCCCGGGGAGTCCCCTAACGAGTAGTTAGTACCATAGCAATGCCCGCACTGTGCCCAGTGAACTGGTTGTGTGGCGGCCCAGGGCTGCCACAAACCTCCTATATTTGCACAATGCTGGCATAGGTGTGGGAGTGGTTGTCCCTTCTGTCTATCCAGTGTGTTAATGGCTGCCTACACCTATACTGGAGCCCACATTGCTTGCAGTGGTTTCCCAGTGTTAGCCTGCCAATGTGCATAACATACTGAGCAAGGTACTGTGGGTAGGGCCCGGACAAGTTGTGGCCTGGGCAGGATTGCATTTGCACAGGGTATAGTGCATGGCTGGGACATTGTAAGTGCCCAACCACCAAACTGCATGGACATGGTGGTCCACAGCATGTCATGCTGGGGTATATCACTCTCACCCTGAACGAGCCGTGGACCCACGGCATGGCTAGGATCCCCCATAGTGCACTACAGGCATTTTTCTCAAGTGATATTTATGGGTTCCTCTTTTCTAGGGGCCCAAATCACTGACATAACTTCATGGTGTGTGTGCTGACATCCTAAGATCCTATTTTTTGGGTGCAGCACAGTTTTCCTTCCAGAATCATGCACTATGTACTAGCTAGCAGACTTTCTGCAGTTAGCATCTGTATGGCCGCACCCACCTTGCAGGGTGCAGCTGGTGCACACGGACTGCCCTCTGCTGGTGAATGTCAGATCGTAGTGGGGGGCAGCTGAGCTGACTGGGCCCACTACCTATCTGCCAGTGGCCCTGTCCCAAGTGCAGATCTTTCAGCAGCTGGTTCCATTCCCTCCACAAGGACTGGGTGCTGGTCCCGACAGTCTGTCCTCATTGTTACCTCCACATAACCCCCCTTGCAAAGGGTGAGAGTGGCGTGTCCTGTTGGGGGCAATATCATGTCCCCCACCCTGACCCAGAGAGGGTGTTTGCTAGAGTACATTGTTGCCATGTGATCCCTGACACACCCCTGCTCCCTAAACAGTTTCCATAGCCAGCTCAGTGGATATGCACAACGTTGTGTGCTCATGGTCCACAAAGGGCCAGACTGACTGGCAATTACAAATGGACACAGAGACCCTCCTAAAGGTGGTCTGCAACACATACCTGTCACACACTGGCACTGATATAGAGCCTGCAAGCACAGCCCGAC
Organism: Ichthyophis bannanicus; assembly: GCA_033557465.1. Taxonomy (NCBI): domain Eukaryota; kingdom Metazoa; phylum Chordata; class Amphibia; order Gymnophiona; family Ichthyophiidae; genus Ichthyophis; species Ichthyophis bannanicus. The sequence continues at coordinate 74,707,931 of CM066044.1, read as the reverse complement.
CTCAAACCAACCTGGGTACTGCGGACCTGGTGGCTGGCACACTCCATCTCACCTCTCATGGATGACCACAGAACACACACATTGGGCATGGCCTGTGGTACTCTGTGCCAGTAAACCACGCACGGATTCATTCCCCCTACCAAGCTGATGTTCTGTAGAGGTGCATACACTCCTCTGGTGAGCGAGATGTAGCACTGCTGTTTCTGCATGTGAATTGCATTATGGGTACTGTTGGTTTCTGTCCTATCCTGGTAGCCACAGCAGTTTTATGTGACGTGCACGTTCTTTTCTGTAGCTAGCCATTGGTATGATAACTCCCATAGTGATGTAGCATCAATGGTTAATGTGATGACTTCAGTATCAGAGGTCATGGGTTTGAATTCCTCTCTGTTTCCCCCTTTTTTTTAATGGCTGTCCCTACACAACTACGTTGTTCATTCGTGTAACGAGTCCATATCTGTGCAGAATCTGTGCTGCCGCCACATTTATACCCTCATCACTGTTTTGCCATCCATCCCTTCTGTCCGTCTATGTGTGTGTGGCCAGCTGTTGTGGGCGTCCTGCCCTAAAAATGTGCAGGCTGCTACCCCATGTCCTTGCACTGGCACATGGTTTACTGCATTGCTTTCTCTTCATGCTTGCCTTTCCCTGTGTCTGCTCTGCAATGGCACTGCTCTCCTCTGTCCTCCTGTCCTTGCACTTATCCTGCCACCTCTACCGCTCCTCTGGTGGACACGTATCCCTATAAAAACACTGTCATTGTTGCACTGTACATATACCATCACCCCGTACATCGGAACAGCTGCCCCCAATATGTTTGTCCACTTTACCTGCTGCCACATGTGCTTGCATGCATATTTGGCTGGTCCATGAGCTCCGTCATCCCACTTCCAGTGCATCACTTGTATTCATTGCCTTTCCTTTGTGCCCTGTTGCAGGTGTGTTATGGTTAGCCTCGGTGGTTTGGAGCCATACATTTCATGCTTGTGACTTTGGGGCACCTTTGTGCCCCCTGGGGCACCATCCCTGGGTCCCACCTTGGCATCCCTGGTGCATCTTTCGTGGCACCTTTAGGTTTGGCCAGCTATGGGGCGGCCTTATATGCTTGCCTTGAGAAGGGTGCCAACCTGTTTCCTGCGCCCCCTCTGGGGGCACATTAATGATCTGCCTTGGAATGACCGTGTGTGCTTTATGCTGTGCCATTATGGTGTGCCCTAAAAGGTGCATTAGGTTGTGGCACTGGGGTGAGGCTTTTTGTGGCTTGGCAGTGCAAATTTGTTGGGTGCATGTGTCTGACTGTTACAAGCAGGAAAATGGATTGCCTCAGACAGTCTTTTAACTGAGCCCACTGGGGGATGAAACTCATGACCACTGGATCAGCAGTCAATGTATTAACCATTGTGCTACACCTCTGTTGCTGTGTTTGCAGGTCAGCATGCCTAATTAAGGCTAACGTGCGTTAACGTGCCATGGCTATCGCGATAATGGACTTTATCGCGTGATAAACCAAAATGCTACCTTAAGACTGGAATGCCCACTATCTTATATGACATTCGTCACAGTAAGACTGCAACTAATGCCAGTAACATTAAGACGGTTTAGTAAACATACCCTTTAGTTTCTTTGCAGAGTGGTCAATCCTCCCCTGATGGAGCTTCATTAAGCTCCCGGGCTCCGACACAACCACCTCACCCTCTGCCTGTCATCAACATTATTGGAAATTGGTTCCCCTGGGGAGGTAGTTGGAGACACTCGGGTTTTAATTCCAAAGCCTGTTAATTTTATAGAGCTTCCTGTGGTTGTGACACCCCCCTTGAATGGGGAAATCACAGTTAAAGATTTGTGGGGTGTGATTAGTGCTATTGATGTTAAACTTTCTTCTACTGTAGTTTCATTATGTACTTTTACTCAGGGTGCTGTGGAAAAGATTTCTGAAGTGGATGCTAGGCAGGGCCGGCCCGTCCATTGAGCAAGAATGTTTTTTGCACAGGGCCCCGCGCTTCAGGGGGCCCCGCGCAAAGAACATTCTGCTTTTTCTTAATTGAATTTAAAAAAAAAAAAAAGCTGGCCGCGGCGGCATGGAGTGTCCCGCGGGGCTCCCTCTGCCCGGCGGAACTCTCCCGGCGCGGCTGAGCCCCTCTCTGCCGGCTTGCAGATACGCGAAGGGAGAGAGTCTCCCTCGCGTCTCTGTTAAGCCCGCAGGGGCAGATGGGAAATTTCCCATCAGCCCCTGCTTCCCATCAGCCCCTGCGGGCTTAACAGAGACGCGAGGGAGACTCTCTCCCTTCGCGTATCTGCAAGCCGGCAGAGAGGGGCTCAGCCGTGCCGGGAGAGTTCTGCCGGGCAGAGGGAGCCCCGCGGGACACTCCATGCCGCGGCAGCGGCCAGCTTTTTTTTTTTTTAATTGCCATGAGCCGAGGGGGGGCGGGTAGGACTGTCAATGGGCTAGGGAGGGAGGGAGGGGGTTAAGACTGGCAATGGGCTAGGGAGGGAGGGAGGGGGGTTAAGACTGGCATGAGCTAGGGAGGGAGGGAGGGGGGTTAAGACTGGCAATGGGCTAGGGAGGGAGGGAGGGAGGGGGGTTACGACTGGCAATGGGCTAGGGAGGGAGGGGGGTTGAGACTGGCAATGGGCTGGGAGGAGGTTTAGACTGGCAGTGGGCTATGGGGGGGGTTAAGACTGGCAGTGGGCTAGGGAGGGGGGTTAAAGACTGGAAATGGGCTATGGGGGGGTTAAGACGCAATGGGCTATGGGGGTTAAGACTGGCAGTGGGCTAGGGAGGGAGGGGGTTAAGACTGGCAATGGGCTAGGGAGGGAGGGGGGTTAAGACTGGCAATGGGCTAGGGAGGGAGGGAGGGAGGGGGTTAAGACTGGCAATGGGCTAGGGAGGAGGGGGGTTGAGACTGGCAATGGGCTAGGGAGGGGGGTTAAGACTGGCAATGGGCTAGGGAGGGAGGGGGGTTAAGACTGGCAATGGGCTAGGGAGGGAGGGAGGGGGGTTGAGACTGGCAATGGGCTAGGGAGGGAGGGAGGGGGGTTGAGACTGGCAATGGGCTAGGGAGGGAGGGGGGTTGAGACTGGCAATGGGCTGGGGAGGGGGTTTAGACTGGCAGTTGGGCTATGGGGGGTTAAGACTGGCAGTGGGCTGGGGAGGGGGGGTTAAGACTGGCAATGGGCTGGGGAGGGGGGTTAAGACTGGCAGTGGGCTAGGGAGGGGGGGTTAAGACTGGCAATGGGCTGGGGAGGGGGGTTAAGACTGGCAGTGGGCTTGGGGGGGATAAGACTGGCAATGGGCTATGGGGGGTTAAGACTGGCAGTGGGCTAGGGAGGGAGGGAGGGGGGTTAAGACTGGCAATGGGCTAGGGAGGGAGGGGGGTTAAGACTGGCAATGGTCTAGGGAGGGGGGTTAAGACTGGCAATGGGCTAGGGAGGGAGGGGGGTTAAGACTGGCAATGGGCTAGGGAGGGAGGGGGGTTGAGACTGGCAATGGGCTAGGGAGGGGAGGTTAAGACTGGCAATGGGCTGGGGAGGGGGTTAAGACTGGCAGTGGGCTATGGGGGGGTTAAGACTGACAATGGGCTGTGGGAGTTAAGACTGGCAATGGGCTGGGGAGGGGGGTTAAGACTGGCAGTGGGCTATGGGGGGTTAAGACTGGCAGTGGGCTAGGGAGGGAGGGGGGTTAAGACTGGCAATAGGCTAGGGAGGGAGGGAGGGGGGTTAAGACTGGCAATGGGTTAGGGAGGGGGGTTAAGACTGGCAATGGGCTAGGGAGGGAGGGGGGTTGAGATTGGCAATGGGCTAGGGAGGGGGGGTTAAGACTGGCAAATGGGCTGGGGAGGGGGGTTAAGACTGGCAGTGGGCTATGGGGGGGTTAAGACTGGCAGTGGGCTAGGGGAGGGGGTTAAGACTGGCAATGGGCTGGGGGGTTAAGACTGGCAATGAGCTGGGAGGGGGGTTAAGACTGGCAGTGGGCTAGGGAGGGAGGGAGGTGGGTTAAGACTGGCAATGGGCGAGGGAGGGGGGGGGGGGTTAAGACTGGCAATGGGCGAGGGAGGGGGGTTAAGACTGGCAATGGGCGAGGGAGGGAGGGGGGTTAAGACTGGCAATGGGCTAGGGAGGGAGGGGGGTTAAGACTGGCAATGGGCGGGGGAGGGGGGATAAGACGGGGAGGGGGCGATGGGGGGGTTAAGACTGGCAGTGGCTAGGGAGGGGGGGTTAAGACTGGCAATGGGCTGGGGAGGGGGGTTAAGACTGGCAGTGGGCTATGGGGGTTAAGACTGGCAGTGGGCTATGGGGGGGTTAAGACTAGCAATGGCTGTGGGCTGCTGAGGGCTGGCACTGGGCTATGGGGGGGTTAAGACTGGTAGTGGGCTGATGGGGGGTTAGGACTGGTAATGGGCGATGGGGGGGTTAAGACTGGTAATGAGCTATGGGGGGGTTAAGACTGGTAGTGGGCTGATGGGGTAGGACTGATAATGGGTTATGGGGGGGCTAGGACAGGAAATGGGCTGATGGGGAGGGGATAGGACTTGAGGTGGGCTGATGTGGTTAGGACTGGTAATGGGCTGTGGGCTGATGGGGGGGTTAGGACTTGCAATGGGCTATGGGGGGCTGACTGGAAATGGGCTGATGGGGGGTTAGGACTGGTAATGGGTTATAGGGGCGGCTTAAACTGAAAATGGGGTGATGGGGGTTAGGACTGGAAGTTGATTGATGGGGGGCTAGGACTGGTAAGGGGGTGGGGTGTTGCTAGGACTGGAAAGGGGCTGAGTGGAAGGGGAGGCTTGAACTGCAAATAGCTGATGGGGAGGGGGCTTGGAATGGAAATGGGCTGTGAGGGAAGGGAGCTAGGACTGAAAATGGGCTGATGGAACAGCTAGGATAGGACTGGAAATGGGCTGTTGGGGGGAGCTAGATTGGAAATGGGCTGTGGTGGGGGCTTGAATTGAAATGGACTCATGGAGGGGCTAGAACTGGAAGTAGGCTCATGGGGGGGCTTGGACTGGAATTGGGCTGAGTGGAGGGGAGCTATGATTTGACATGGGCTGATGGTGGGGCTAGGAAATGACTAGAAATGGGCTGATGGGGGGCTAGGACTGGAAATGGGCTTATGCAGGGACTAGAAGGGAATGGATGCTGGGTGTGACTGGAACTAGAAGGGAGCTGATGTTGGGGGAGGATTAGAATGGGATGGGGCTGGGAGATTAAAATGGAGAGGGGAAAAATATTTTGTGTAGGAGGGATTAAAAATATACATTTGGCCAGGTATTGGGAGAGTAATTGGGGATTGAGGATGGAGGGGTAAAAATTTGTGTGGATGAAATAGGAATGAGGAAAGAGCAAAAGGAGAAAGATTAGTATGTTAAAGCAGATGTAGAGAGAGAGAGAATGGAAAAAAAACTAGAAGAGAGGACAAATGGACAGCAGACGATGGAGAGTTAGCAGAAAACATGAAGAAACCAGAAGAAAGTGGCTGGACCAATTGCAACTGAAAAAAAATGCACAAAAGGTAGAAAGATATCTCTTTATTTTGAATTTATTAACTGGAATGTGTCAGCTCTGGGAAATGTGCATCATTAACATCTGCGCTTTGTTTGGTACAAGAGGAAATTAATTTATAGTTTTATTTCTACAGTGTTGTTGTACATTCCAAGTTTGGCTTTTGGGGTTCCCAGTTTAATTATTGCCTTCCTGTTTCTAAATTGTGATTCCTTGTTTGGTGATGGTCTATGTTCTGCATGTGTAACTGAGCTGAGGTATTCTGTTTATGTAATTCCTATTTGACGTTGCCACTTGTTCTCTTTCCCCAGTAGGTCATGTATTGTTGTTCTCTGAAATGTATTGGTTTAATATTTGCAGTGTTGCCTTTTGATAGGTAGGGTATGGTGCTTTGTGAGTCCTGGTAATGCTGTCAGGATACGGCGGGTTTGCTATGGGTTCTAAATGGGCAGCGTTTGTAGTAGTTCCTAATGTGCCTGGCGGTTGGCACTGGATTATAGTAATGTAGAAATCGTTTAGTCTTTCTTTATCCATACACTCATTAAGAGACATGTTTACTAAAGTTAGTGAATGGTAACATTATGCAAATATTTATGCAAATAAGACCACTTATGCAAATGAGGCCCCGCACTGAGTCTCCGCACATGGCCCCGCACCCCCCTTGGGCCGCCCCTGATGCTAGGTTGTCTAAGGTGCAAAATTCGGTGGTCTAAATGGAAGCTCAGATGCAGTCAGTTTCTACTGCGCAGGTGGCTTCGATTAAGGATTCATTGATGGTTCATGCTCCTATTGAGGCATTGGAAAATGCCTCTCGAGCCTGTAATCTGTGCTTTTTAAACTTTCCAGTTACAAATTTATTAGCACCAGAAATTCTTCTTACTAAATATTTTACTGAGATCTTGAAGTTGCCTCAATCTGCGGATATTGTTCAATTATATTATGTATCCTCTAAAGTTCGGGTGGCTTCATTGGATGAAGGGAAGTTTGATGCCCTTCGTCCAACTGTAAGCCAGAATCTTACTGAATTTTTGGAGGACTCTTCTGATACAATCACAAAAGAAACATCGTATTGGTTACCTTTGCTATTGTGGCAGTGAAGGCAAAAACCTTGAAGTTATACTTTAAGTATAAGGATGCTCCTTTTTGTGGCCAGAAAATAAACATATTTCCTGATGTGACTAGATCAACTCAAGCATGTCGGAAACAGTTTCTTGCTTTGAGGGAGAGAGATGTTTCCCTGGGTGCAACATTTCATTTACAGTTTCCTTGTAAATGTCTTATTACTTTACAGGGACAGTCCTATGTTTTCCTTGATGTTTCTAATTAGCAAAGTTCTTGACTGATAGGCAGAAGTAGAATTGGGCTGTGTTGGTTGGAAGTATAGAAATCCTCCTAAATATGGTGCATTTCTTGTGCCTAATTGTCTTTTATTTATGTAGGTTATTTTTGATGGTGTAAATTCCCCAAGATGTGGGCTTGAACATTTTTTCTTTTGATTTGATCTAATGTGATAGTTTTCTTCTTAAGTGGATTATATAATGTTTTTTCATTTTGAAAGTGGAAATGTATAATTTGTAAATTCTATAAATAAAAAAAGAAAAGCCATGGCATAGGAGTTAATGTAGAATGGGTTAGAAGATAGAAAATAGGGCTAAATGGCCAATTTTCTCAATGGAGAAAGGTGAATAGTGGAGTACCACAGGGATCTGTGCTGGGTCTGCTGCTTTTTAATATATTCATAAATGACCTGGAAATGTGAATAATGAGTGTGGTGATCAAAATTGCAGATGATCCTAATCATTCAAAGTTGTTAAACACAGGAGGATTGTAAAAAATTGCAAGAGGACCCTGATAAATTGGGAAACTGGGAACCTTGATAAATTGGAAAACTGGGCATCTAAATGGCAGATGAAATTTAATGTGGACAAGTGCAAAGTTATGCACTTAGGGAAGAACATCCCAAATTAAAGTTACACGATGCAAGGTTCCACATTAGGAACCACTACCAGGAAAAGGATTTAGGCATCATCATTGATAAGACATTGAAACCCTCTGCCCAGTATGCAGCGGCGACCAAGAAAGTAAACAGAATGCTGGGAATCACAAAGAAAGGAATGAAAAATAAAATGAAGGAAATAATAATGCCTCTGTATCACTCCATAGTATGACCACACCTTGAATATTGTGTGCAATTCTGGTCACCATATCTTAAAAAGGATATAACAGAATTACTAAGCTCTATTGACTCCCCCTCACCTGGACATACAAGTTCAACATAAGAGAGACCTGACCATGACACTCCTTCCACTATAAATTCTCCCACCTAACCCTTAAGGCAGAGCCCCATCTGCAGTGGCTACAGCCCAGCATCCACAGTCCCTCCAAACTCGTCCTTGAACAGCAAAACATTCATTCCAGATTCATCCCTACCATTATACAACCCCTCATAAATTTTCTAACCATAACAGCAACCCACAAGAGGAACCAATTATTTCTCTGGGACCAAGCAGGAAGTCAGTCCTCACATACAGGTGATGTCACCGATGGAGCCCACGTGGGAATGCTCCCCAGCTTCCAAAGGAAGCTTTTGGGAGGTCAACCACACATTCATGCTCATCTTCCTGCCCGAAGGAGTCATCTTACCTCAGTCTTCTTTTTTCCATGGAGCCTCCCAGATGCTTGTCTGTCTCTGGAAAATCGTCTGTACCCTAGCGGTATGTTTTGTTTTGGTTTTAACTTGTTTTTCAATTGCATGATCATTACTGTCTTCTTGCCCGTCCCCGGAAGCATTAGTGTCTCAGCGCAACATTTTTTTCTCAGATTCTTTTTCTTTTTCTAGGCATGTGGGTGTCTTCTCTCACACCTCCCTGGTTGGCTGGGACATTGGCATCCTTTGATTTGGTGGAAGCAGTCTTCCCCAATATGTCTAAGTCGGCTAGTGACTTCAAGAAGTGTGGCCAGACCATCTCCATAATGGATCACCACAACTGGTATCTTCAGTGCCTCGGGCTTGACAATGAGCCTTCCACCTGCACTCTCTGGCAGCATCCCTGTTGCCATGGAGGAGAGAGGTCACGTGACAGGAGAGCATCACCCTGGTGTAGCAGGAAATGATGCTGTAGCTAGGACCTGTCTTCCAGGTAATGTAAAACCCTCTCACACCGCGAAAGTTTCTCCAGGGCCATGTGCCCATGAAGGAAGGGTTAGGACAGCCGTTATAGTTGGCAATTCGATCTTTAGACATGTAGATAGCTGGGTGGCTGGTGGACGTGAGGATCACCTGGTAACATGCCGCCTGGTGCAAAGGTAGCGGACTGCACGTGCCACCTAGACAAGGACTTAGATAGTGCTGGGGAGGAGTCTGCTGTCTTGGTACATGTTGGTACTAATGACTTAGGAAAATGTGGTAGGGAGGTTCTGGAGGCTAAATTTAGGCTTTTAGGTAAGAAATTGAAATCCAGAACTTCCAGCGTAGCATTCTCCAAAATGCTTCCTGTTCCACACGCAGGACCCAAAAGGCAGGCAGAGCTCCGGAGTCTCAATGCGTGGATGAGACGATGGTGCAAGGATGAGGGTTTTAGATTTGTTAGGAACTGGGGAACATTCTGGGGAAAGGAGGGGCTCTACCGAAGGGATGGGCTTCACCTTAACCGGGATGGAACTAGACTGCTGGCATAAACCAAAAAATTGAAGTTAGGGCATAGCAGCAGAGAGTATCCAACAAAAACAAAAGTAGCCCAAATGCCCTTGAGTACGGAGCAGACAGAGCTTAAAGATTCCAAATTACCCCTGCCTACCGATAGATTAATATGAATAAAATACAGTCTTTAAATGCTTGTATGCAAATGCTAGAAGTCTAAAAAATAAGATGGAAGAGTTAGACTATAAAGCACTAAATGAGAGGTTAGATATGTTTGGTACCTCAGAGACATGGTGGAAGGAGGACAACCTGTGGGACACTGTGATACCTGGGTACAAACTATATTGTGATGATAGAGTTGATCAAATTGGTGGAGTGGTTGTGCTCTATGTTAGAGAGGGCACTGAGTCACAAAGGATTAAAGTTTTGCAGGAAACAAAATTTGCTGTAGAATCTCTATGGATTGAAATCCCATGTAAAAAGGGGAAGGCAATGGCAGTGGGGTTGTACTATCGACCGCCTGGCCAGAATGAACAAATGGATGATGAAATGCTCAAAGAAATCAGGGAAGCTAACAAAAGTTACATCACAGTAATAATAATGGATGATTTCAATTACCCCAGTATGTATTTATTTATTTATGTGACTTATATACCGCTTTGTCTGGGTAATCAAGGTGGTTTACAGGGAACATCTTACAAACTCTGCACAGGGCAGTTATAATGAACATTTTACAAATTTACAGTTAACAATGAACATTTTACAAATTTTTTAGAGTTAACAATTAAAAGAGTTATTTTACCCAACTATGTACAGGTTGAAATGTTGATTTAGAACTATTTACATAAGGATTGCGCTCTGTCGATGCTGTATCATGTGCGAGTATGTACTGGTAGATTACGAGTGCTGGGTTCCTTGATTCATTAATCTGATGGTGTAGGTTCTTTCAAGGAAAAACTTGTTGTGGAGAGGGAAGGTAATGTTTCATGGCGGGTTGATCATGTATATAAAAGTCCATAAAAAGAAGTGTCTTTAGGTGTTTTTTGACAGTGATAAGTCCTTGATTTCCCTCAGATTGTTGGTAGGCTGTTCCATAATGTTGGAGCGAAGTGTGAGAATGCTCTATTGGTTGACCCCAATAGGCTGGGTGTAGTGGTCTCAAAGTGTACCTTTTCACTCTGGGTTGCAGATTGCATCTCCTTTGCTTATGCTCAAGCTGGTTTGCTTTTGGAATGTCATGTCACAGCTCACCACATCCGAGCTATGGCTGTTTTGGTAGCAAACGTGTGATCCATCTCCATGGTGGAGATCTGTATTGCTGCTACATGGTCTTCGGTCCACACTTTTACAGCCCATTACTGTTTGGATTGAGATTCCCAAAATGACAGCAACTTCAGCCAAACCATACTCTGGCATCTATTTGAGGATTAAGGCAACTCCTTCCCACCAACCCTTCTGTCCATCAGGCTACTGTAGAGTCAACCTACTGTTGATGTCCATGGTGGACGCTGATTTTTGGAACCTTTCAGCAATTACTCATGCTGTTGCACTTAGTTCTTTTTTCTGGTTGCCCCATTGGGCTGTTTACAGTTTTTTTACGTAGCCTGGAGAGTCCCATATGTGAAGACTTATTTTCTGTTGGTCCCAGAGAAAGTATAGTTACTCGCCTGTGGCAGGTGTCTCCGGGAAAAGCAGGAATCAGTCCTCACTACCCTCCCTCCTCCCCATGGAGTTGCCTTTTTTTTTGGCTTGATTAAGCTATGTCATCATACTAAGGTAAGATGGCTCCTTTGCGCGGGAATACGGGCAGGCATGCATGGTTGACCTCCTAAAAGCTTCCTTTGGAAGCTGGGGAGGGTTCTCATGTGGGCTCCATCAGTGACATCACCCATACGTGAGGACTGATTCCTGCTATACAGTATGAGCAATGGATCACAACAACCCTTTAAGAGGGATGCCTTTCCAAGGCCAACAAAGAGAGCCAGAGGAGATGAAAACTAAAAACACAGACAAGAAAGAAGGAGCAGCTATAAAAGCCTCTCAAAGTGGCTTAGAAGTGTTAATTTCTTGTACATTTTTCTCCTCAGGAACCTCATAAAGCTTGTGTCTGGAACAAGGAATCTTAGGCACAGAAGCCTTCCATTGCTGTCCATCTTTCATCATAGGCTTATGCCTAACCCCGGTTTGCAGGTACTCCACCATCTCCATTCCTCAAGATCAGATATCTTATGTTGTGCATTTTCCAGTTCAAAAACCAAGGCGAAGGAGGATTCCCAGTGGTATCCCCAGTGGTATCTAATCTCTTTCTCTTGAAGAAGCTGGGTAAGGGGATTAAAACTTCTCTCTTTTCCAAGGTGTACTGTGAGAGGTCCTGATAAATTTGCACTTAATGCCTCCAGAAGGATAATTCCCTTTTCCCTTTTAAACTCTTCAGTAGCACCACTTTGTCTTCATAGTAATGAAAGCAGGCAACAATAGCTAAGGAAGGGAATTGGCATCAGACTTGGGACCCATGTCCCTGTGAGCCCTCAAAAGCATGACAAGGTCCTTCATGCCAGGAACACTGCACTAGCTGCCCTGTGTCTTCTCTGTCACCAGGAGCTTCAGGCTTACCCAGGAGTCTAATGTTATTCCGGCGCTCTTTGTTCTTCACGTCAAAGATCCTTTGTGAGTATATCCAGCTTATACAGCTTGGACTGAAATATTGCAGTAGCATCAATCTGCTCCACAGTATTAATCTCTTTCTGTGTAACTCTTTCATCTAATGCCTTGATTTCTGCCTTGATGTTGCTCAGAGCCTTGGCAAAATCATCTCTGAACAGCCCAAGCTCCTATAAATTTCTACCAGATCTACTTTAGTGGCAGGGCAAGCCAGAGCAGTTTTATTTGACCCCTGAACTAAGTCCACTGAACTCACCTCTGCAGAGAACATCTCAGGGTTTGGTGAACATAAGAACATAAGATTTGACATGCTGGGTTAGACCAAGGGTTCATCAAATCCAGTATCCTGTTTCCAACAGTGTCCAATCCAGTCACAAGTACCGTCAGTTTCCCAAAAGGTCCACAGATTCCATGCTCCTTGTCCAATGGGTAAGCAGTGGATTTCCCCGATCCTCTTTAATAATGGTTTATGAACCTTTCCTCCAGAAACGGGTCCAAACCTCTTTTAAATCTAGCTACACTAACAGCTTTTACTACATCCTCTGGTAACGAATTCCAGAGTTTTATTACATGTTGAGAGAAAAAATATTTTCTCTGATTAGTCTTAAATGTGCTACATTGTAGCTTCATTGTGTGTCCCCTAGTTCCCCTAGTCTTTCAATTTTTTGATGGAGTAAACAACCAATCTATATTTACCTGTTCTACTCCATTCATTATTTTACAGACCTCTATCATATCTCCCCTCAGCCGTCTCTTTTCCATGTTGAAGAGCCCTAATCTTTGAAGCCTTTCCTCATAGGGGAATCCTTCCATCCCCTTTACCATCTTTGTCGCTCTTCTCTGTACCTTTTCTAATAACGCTATATCCTTTTAAAGAAATGGTGACCAGAATTACACACAATATTCAAGATGACTTAAGGGTGTGGCAGGGGTCTATTTAGGATGCCAATAAGAATGCCCATTGAGCTCAGAGATGGTGACTAAAGGTTCTTTTGAGTCTTTTCCTTATAGTGCATCGAATTTTTATGAATTGGTCCAATTTTTTAATACACATGCTTCATATATTTTTGGCCCAGATTTGAGTGTTCTTTTTTTGCCTTGAAAATTAGGCACAAGATTCATCCCTAGAGGGCATTTTGAAAATTGCTCCTAGTGCACAATGCTGAACTACGGCACTAGATCTGCCCCCTGTGACCCTTTTTTTCTGGAGGTTTTCCAGCAAATGTTTTTCACCTTCCATTAGTTAAGTTAAAGCTCACAAAGAAGAATCATGAAGCCCTTTCCTCTGCTAATTTTGCTTTACATGAATTTGTGGTAAGGGGCCATTGCAGCTGCTCAGGCTGGTTTTCTTCGGATTTTATTCTAATGAGTTCTGACGTGTCGGGTCACATTTGTGAAATGGCAATCCAGTGGAGGGCAAATGGAAAGTTCAACACAGTCCTAAATTAACTGTTAAATAAAATTGTACCAGAGATAATATAAAAATTAATGAAGACAGAATAAAGCATAATGTTTAGAAGTATGAGGCCCAATGATCCATAAAGGCAGAGCTCAAGAATAAGAAACCTAAGCTGGGTGTACAGTTGTCCCCCATTTTTAGCCAAACGTAGGGCCCTTATTAGTAAGGTGTAGAAAGGTTTTGCATAAAAATGAATGCATGGTAAATGCAAACGTTGTGTGCTAACGAGAATGGCCAACATGTTCCTAGCAACTACCACACAGTAAAGATATTTAAATCAGGGTAGCAGTATTCGCATTTAACATGGGTGACCTTATCGCCATCCATTAAGGTGACATTACATGTACCTGTGCTAACTGCAAAATTGACAATGCGCTATATATACCCCAGTCCTAACCGTATTCTCCAAGGCCACTCTCCACCCCTAACTCACCCATTCCCTGCCCCATTGCACAATGTGCAGTTACCACTGTAATTAATTTGCAGTAACTGTCATGCCTGCATGGTAACAGTTACCATGGCCCCATGCTAACCATTACCGTGTGCTAAAATGCATGTTGTCTGCTTGGCGCACTTTAGTAGAAGGGCCCTTTAGCTATCCAAAGAGGCCAATAATCAAAGGGTTTAGATTCCTAATTTTGAGAGGCTTCTAAATTGGCCTCTTTGAAATTTTACTAAGGCTGAATGCCTAAATTTATGTTCCTAGTTTCACTAAACTGCTAAATTTAGGAGCTTAAGAAGTGGGTGGAGATGGGCATATTTAAGGCGTGAAAAAAAGTTATGAGCTTAGCACAGAGTTTCAGTACTAGGTTCATAAACTAGGCCCATAAGTCTAGGCACATGAATGACAATCCTAAATTTAGGAGCATAACCTTCAGGATCCTAAATTTAGGTGAATTTTCAGCTGAAAATTCTGACTCCTAAGGGGTATGTTTACTAAACCGCGCAATTGTGCGGGGCGCACTTGAGCATGCGCTAAGGTACCTTAGCGCATGCTAATAGTGCATTTTTGTGCCCCGCACACGTGCACGCTGCACTAACGGGCCCGCACAAGTGCGCGGCGCGCTGATGTGCGATAGAGGCGTGGAAAGGCATTCTGAGGGCGGAGGAAGGCTCCCGAGGGGCGGAGGGACGGGGTCAATGGGTGGAGAGTGGGAGGGGAGAGGCTCCCCGCACAGGAGCGGGGCTGAAATTCAAGCTAAAAAATACCACGAGTGAAAACCTCGCGTTAGAGCCGATTTAAAGGGAAGAGAAACCATTTCCGTCAGCAATGTACAGCAAAACCGGGGAAACCTCAAAAACGTGAGCAGTGTGATACATGTGCACAGTACAAAAGGGCAAATAAACCTCAAAAATGACCTCAAAAAAAGGGAAAAAAAAACATAACCAAGCTGGCCAATAGTGATATCAATGGGCAACATTAAAAAACTCCCAGGAAAGCTCCAAAAAAAAGAAATGATTTTTGGAAGGGTCTACGCTCCATATATATCATGAGAATATCAGATAGTGGTGGGGTGCAGCTTAGCATATACAGGCCTAATGTCTGTCTGCTATTGGGTTATGGTTATGTACAGAGCTGCATTGACGTCCCTGAAGGGTGTCTTTTCCACAGCAGGACCAGGGTTGATGGTCCCCTCTACTGCCACCATTGCAGGGAGGTAGAATGTGGATCTGTTGATGGGAGACCCTGTTTACCACCCTCAGCCCTGGAGGAGGAGGGTGATGGTACATAATCCTCCTGGGGGTCCATGGGGGCTACACCTGACTGAGACAGACAGATATATCCAAGGTGTTTCTGCATAAACTACCTATCTCACACATTAACACTGCTTTGTACCTGCATCATGGCCTATTTCTGCCATGGAAGGTGCTGTGGACCTGGTGCTGGGCGCCTCACCGCACCATCAGGGTGAGCACAGTACTCGCACAATGTGATGGTGTGTAGCTACTCTGTGCCAGTAAAACACACGGTCTGTATCCCCTACAAGGCCGAGGTGCTGTGGGGGTGCACATGGTCAGTTCCCACTACCAGGCCGAGGTGTTGTGGGGGTGCATACCCCATCTTGTGTTCATCTGTGGACAGCTGATTTGCATGTGCAGTGCATCATGGGTACGGGTGTGCTACCCCTATCCTGGTGACCACAACAGACTGTCTGTGTGGTGACGTGCAGGCTCTCTGCAGCCAGCCAGGGGCTTGCTAGTAGCTATAGAGCTGTAGCCCAATGGTTACTTCACTGCCTGTGAAGCCAGAAGTCATGGTTCAAACCCACAGTGGGGTTATTTGATAGGGCTGCCCAAAGCATTATCTCTTTTTAATGTACATTTTTGCTGCCAGCAAAAACACCCTCAGCGTACTGTACCCATAAGGTGCCTCTGAGGGCGCTTTATAGGGCGCCCTATAGGGCACCTTATGGTTCCCGTCCATGTAAGGTGCACTATACATTATCCTGTGATGCAACTTATAGGGTGCCCTGTAGGGGACATTTTAGGGTGCCGTGGCGGACAGTGCACTTTATAATGTGCCCTATGGAGTGCCTTATAGGGTGCCTTATACGGCACCTTCAATTACGGCACGTGAGGGCGTGTTTGCTGGCAGCAATTAATAAAATAAAAATAAAGTGCTGCAAGATACAAAACGTACATTGCAAAGCTGATGCCTCCGCCAGCCTTACGTATTAGGCACACTGGGGAGCAAACTCATGACCCCTGTATCAGCAGTCAGTGCCTTAACCATTGTGCTCCACTGCTGCTCCTCCTTGCATGTCAGCGCACCTACTTATGCTTTTCATTCCTTAAACTGCACAGTGCTGCCATCAAAAACAGTGCTATGACCTTGCGGTACCTCATACGGCACCCTATAAAGCGCCCTATAAGCAACATTCTAGGGTGCCTTGGCGGAGTTATTTGGGGGAGGTACACAGAGGCTGAAGATTCATCTAGAATGCGCCATATTATTTATACCAATCCTGGTAATCATTCTGCTCTAAAGACTAAGACCTAGCTACCCCCTCACACTTGCACTCCCATTTTTGGAACGATCCAAGGCTTATAATGGTAGTGAGTCACCAGAAACCCAAGTTTAGAGGGGACCTCATAGAGATTTAGATTTAAAACAAAATAAAGGATAATAACAGTATGGCGCTGATGATCAGAGGGTATCACCTGGGGACGAAGACTCCTTTCATTGGTCCCCATGCACTGGGACCTTTTCTTCTCGGGATGTATAAGCTACCTCCACATGCTAGCATCAGAGTATAAGTCAGGACTGGAAAGTCTCGGCAGACATTCAGCGTTAATACTTCACATACTGGTTAGGATTATAAGATAAACACAAAAACTATTTCATAGCCATTTTTTATTTTAGTGAAATTCTGTCTAGTTGAGACAGGAAGGAATAGGATATCAATGGGCCCTTCTACTTCTCTCAAAATGGATGTATTTAAATGAAGAAAAAGCACCGTCAATGAAAGAAAAGCAAGAGGTGCAGTTTGGCCTTAGGCCCTATGAATAGAAAGCAGTTAATAAAATCATACTGGACTAATTCAATTTGAATGTAATAGAGGTTCCCTTTAAGATGTAGATTGGTGGCTGAACAGCATTAATTCTCCAGGACCAAGCAGGAAGTCAGTCCTCACTTATGGGTGACGTCGGCGCCGACGGAGCCCTCGCGGAGCAATTTTCCCCAGCTTTCAAAGAAAGCCTTTGGGAATTGCAGCGCGCATGCGCGGTCCTCTTCCCGCCCGAGGGTGCCATCTTAGCCAGTCTTCTTTTTTCCGCGGAGCCCTACAGACGTACCCGTCGTGTCCCCGCGAAAAAGTTGATATTTCTTCATAATTTACTCTTTTTTCCTTCGGTTCGACGCCGGTCTTTTTCCCGCCCGGACTCGCGACGCCGGTCACGAGTCCTCTTCTTCTTTTTCGGTTTTTCTGACTTAGTCAGTTTTCGTTTTCGGTTTTTCCCTGGCAGCCCGGTCCTTTGACCTCGCCGGGGCCCTTTTTCCCCCGATGGCTGCCAGTGGTTTCAAGCGGTGTGGTCAGTGTGACCGAAATATGTCACTGACTGACACACACGACCATTGCCTCCGCTGCCTGGGTCCGGATCATGAAGAAATGATCTGTGGGCCCTGCGGCAAACTCTCCTCCAAAGCGTTGAGAAGTCGGCGGCATCAGCGGGATAGGATCTTCGCTGACCCCAGCCGTACCCGGACCTCGTCGGAGGCCTCCGCGTCCAGGGGTTCCAGCTCGGACGGTCGCCGGAGTTCCTCCGACAGGGGTTCTCCCTCCGGGGACCATCGACGTAAGGTGAAACCGCGAGGGCGGCGTCGGTGGACGCTCCTGGCTCCGCGAGGGCCAGGTCGCATAGCCCCGATAGCCGTCCCGGGTCCTTGGAGAAGGAGCACCTCACGAAGCGACCTCGCCTGGAGTCGGAGCTGCCTGCTCGGGTAAGTCCCGTAGTCCTCCTGGACTCGCCTCCGCGACAGCCGACGTCGGGCCCGACGCCGTCGGGGCCCGAGTCGGGGGCTGCTGGGTCACCTGAGCTCGGACTCAGGTTGTCGGCCTTGGAGAGCAGACTGTCTGCCTTCATGGACCAGCAGTGGGCACTGCTCGCTGGCTTCGCTGGCGCTGCTGCCCCGACCGCTGGGACGTCGACGTCTAAGTCGACCCCGGAGACCGAGCCGATCCTCGAGTCGATGCGAACTCGAGTCGATCCTCGGTCGAGGTCACCCTCGGCCTCCCGTTCGGGACCGAGGTCGCCGACGCCGACTCCCTCAGCATCGGGGCGGCAGGCGCCGCGCCCTGCCCGGGCCGACCCCACCGAGTCCTCGTCGGAGTCGGTCTGGGAGTCTGAAGAGGAAGAGTCGCCTGATTCTTTTCGGACTCGGTGGTGTCCCCTCGGACTCACCTGAGTCCGAACCTCGGAAGCAGTCCCCCCCGGAGGATGCCCGGTTCTCGGACTTCGTCAGGGATATGGCCAAGGCTTTGGCCTTCCCTGCGGACCCCGAGGAGGAGCCTCGAGCCGAAGAGCTCGACGCCCTCCAGTATGACTCTCCCGCCAGGGAACACTTTACTGTACCGGTTCCTCCCATGCTGGAACGACTACTCTTCCGCATGTGGGAGAGTCCGGCCACCTCGCCGGTCCTGAGCAAGTGGGTCGATTCTATCTATCGAGTCCGCAAGAGCCCTGGCTTCCAAAAAGCACAGCTACCACACCATTCCATGGTAATGGAATCGGCCATGCATCGTCTTAAGAGCCAGAAGATGCACTCCTCGGTGCCTCCTGGCAGGGAGGCCCGTAACCTGGATGGCCTTGGTAAGAAGTGTTTCCAGGGCTCTATGCTTGCGTGTCGTGTCCAGACCTACCAGCTATACATGGGCATGTATCTCCGAGACCTGGCTAAAGAGCTAGCCGGATTCTCCGCTGGTTTGTCCGAGGAACCCTTGCGGAGGTTCCTGGCCTTGTCCTCTGGCATTCGGGAATGCTCAAAATTCATATCCCGAGCAGCCTATGATGGCTTTGAAGCATCGGCTCGAGTGGCCGCAGCCGGCATCGGTGCCCGCCGACAGGCTTGGCTTCAGTCGTCTGACCTTGAGCCCTGGGTGCAGGACAAGTTGGTCGATGTCCCCTGCCGAGGCGAAAACCTCTTTGGCAAGCCCATGGCCGAAAAGGCTGCACAAATTGAGACGGAGACTCTCACCTGGATTAGGCTTTCTAGGAAGACCTCCGCCCCTTCCCAGAAAAAGAAGGGCTCGGGAAAGAAGTCCTTTTACCCGAGGAAGGCGGCTGCCTACAAACAATACCCCCAATATCAGGCCCCTGCAGCTCCCCAACAGGGCCAGCAGGCCAAGGGACGGGGTAACGGGTCCCGTAGGCAGCAAGCCCCCAAGTCTGCACCACCAGCCCCTGCTCAGCAGGGTGGGGGTTTTTGACTCCTCAAACATAGCCTTTCCCCCCCCGCTGGTTCCTCCCTGCACCGGAGGCCGGCTGGTTCACTTCGCCCACAGGTGGTCCAGCGTCACCTCAGATGCCTGGGTGCTTCACGTCGTGCGAGAAGGCTATCTTCTCCACTTCCACCAGGTCCCTCCCTCCTATTTTCCGGGAGAACCTCCACGACCCCCTCTGCACAGGGAATTACTCCTTCAGGAGTTAGCAGGTCTTCTACAGGAACAGGCGATGGAACCGGTGCCCCACCACCTGAAAGGTCAAGGCTTTTATTCCAGGTATTTTCTAATACCAAAAAGGACAGGAGGCCTCAGACCCATCCTGTACTTGCGCAACCTCAACAAGTTCCTCGTGCGGGAGAAGTTCAAGATGCTTACCCTTGGAATCCTTCTGCCCTACCTCCAGCAGGGAGATTGGCTATGCTCCTTAGATCTAAAGGATGCCTACACGCACATCCTCATCCACCCAAGCCACCGCCAATACCTAAGGTTTGTGGTGGCAGGAAATCATTACCAGTACAGAGTACTGCCCTTTGGCCTGTCCTCCGCACCGTGAGTCTTCACAAAATGTCTCGCGGTGGTGGCAGCCCATCTCCGGCTTCACGGCCTCTATGTCTTTCCGTACCTCGACGACTGGCTCATCAGAGCAGCGTCCGCTCTGGAGGTCACCAACGCCACGCGCCGCACGGTGACTCTTCTGCAGTACTTGGGCTTTGTTATAAACTTCGCAAAGTCCACTTTGCTCCCCTCACAGGATCTCGAGTTCATCGGCACAAGGCTGCACACTCCTCAGGCACGAGCGTTCCTACCGCTCGACAGGGCTCAACGGCTCATGGACCTGGCCGACCGTTTTCGCAGCCAGCCCTGGTCTCCGCCAGGCGCTTCCTGAGACTACTCGGCCATATGGCTTCCACCGTCCATGTGACCCCCAATGCCCGCCTGAATATGCGACCCGCTCAATGGTGTCTCCGCAAGCAGTGGCAACAGGCCACAGGCGGCCTAGCGGACCTAGTGCGCGTCTCCGAGCCGCTGGCCTCGTCTCTTCAGTGGTGGCTACATCGGCCGAATCTGGTGCTCGGCATGCCCTTTCAGCCACCTCCGCCGGCCCGGGTGCTGACAACAGATGCATCCCTCCTGGGCTGGGGAGCACATTGCCAAGGGCGCGTACTCAGGGCCTTTGGACCACGTGGGAGTCTGCTCAGCAGATCAACTTCCTGGAGCTCAGAGCGATCCGCCTGGCTCTCAAGGCCTTCTCCCACCTGACCTCCCACCAGTCCGTCCTTGTCCAGACGGACAATCAAGTTGCCATGTTCTACGTGAACAAGCAGGGGGGCACGGGCTCCTTCCTTCTCTGCCGGGAAGCACAGAAGCTCTGCTCTTGGGCCGTCAGTCACGGCGTTCTCCTCAAGGCAGTTTATCTCCCAGGCCAAGAGAATTGCCTGGCGGACAAACTCAGCAGGATCCTCCAGCCGCACGAGTGGCGCCTGGATCCCTTGGTAGTTCAGAAGCTCTTTCTAAAGTGGGGCCTCCCCACGGTGGATCTCTTTGCCAGTCCTCACAACCGGCAACTTCCTCGCTTCTGCTCTCGTCTGCCACACCCCCTTCGAGTTGCGGCGGACGCTTTTCTAATCTCATGGTCGGGAAGCCTCTTGTACGCTTTCCCTCCCATCCCGCTAGTCTCTCGGACTCTTTTCAAGGTTCTCCGAGACAAAGCCTTCATGATCCTGGTGGCCCCTCGCTGGCCCAGACAGCCGTGGTTTCCACTCCTGCTGCAATTAGCGGTAGAGGATCCATTCCCTCTGGGGTTACAACCGGATCTCCTCACTCAGGATCAGGGGTCTCTGCTACACCCCAACCTCAGGTCTCTCAACCTAATGGCCTGGCTGCTGAGAGGGTAGTCCTTGCTCCCCTTCTCCTGCCGGCAGAGGTGGAGGAGGTCGTCTTGGCTTCGCGACGACCTTCTCCCCGCAAATGCTACGCCCTTAAATGGCGTTGTTTTTCCGTTTGGTGTACCCAACAGTCTCAGGATCCCTTCTCCTGCCCGGTGTCGGTGATCTTGCAGTACTTGCTACACCTCTCTGATCTGGGACTTAAGTTCAACTCCGTCAAAGTTCACCTCAGTGCTCTTCCGGCACATCATGTGCCGGTGGACGGCAGACCTCTCTCCAACGACCCTCTCGTAGCGAGGTTTCTCCGAGGTCTCCTTCTACTTAAACCACCTCTGCGCCCGCCAGCGCCTGACTGGGACCTGAATGTGGTTTTGCAGCGGATCACCTGTCCGCCTTTTGAGCCTATGGCTACCTGTTCTCTCCGTTTTCTGTCTTGGAAAACACTGTTCTTGATAGCCCTCACTTCCGCTAGACGCGTAAGTGAATTGCAGGCCCTCGTGTCTGATCCCCCTTACACTCGGTTCTACAAAAATAGGGTAGTCCTATGGACTCACCCAAAATTTCTTCCAAAAGTGGTCTCCCCTTTTCACATCAATCAGGAGGTGGTACTTCCAACCTTCTTTCCCAGACCACACTCCAGCCGAGCTGAAACGGTCCTCCATACCCTGGACTGTAGAAGGGCATTGAACTTCTACCTTGACCGTACGCGGGAGCACCGTAAAGCTGCTCAGCTTTTTGTGTCTTTTGACCCCAATAAATTGGGGCTCCCGGTCTCCAAGCGTACTCTGTCCACCTGGGTTGCGGACTGTATCTCTTGGGCTTATGGGGCAGCCGGACTCTCCTTGGAAGGTCGAGTCACGGCTCATTGCGTTCGGGCAAAGGCTACGTCAGTGGCTTACCTCCGCTCTGTTCCGCTGGCAGACATCTGCCGGGCCGCTACTTGGTCTTCGAGCCAGACTTTTGCGATCCATTACTGTCTCGAGAGGGAGTCCCGCAGGGACAGTGCTTTCGGACAGGCAGTCCTCCGTAATCTCTTTGAGGTCTGAGCAACTCCTACCCTCCATCCCGGATGTGGGCTACTGGTGGGTAATAATGCAGCGAAGATTCCTTTCCTTCTGTACTGCTGAGCTAGAGGGAGCTCATTTTTGTGCTTAGGGTCTCCGGTAGCCTTAAGCTTGGGAGTCCCATAAGTGAGGACTGACTTCCTGCTTGGTCCTGGAGAAAGCGTAGTTACTCACCTGTAACAGGTGTTCTCCAGGAGCAGCAGGAATCAGTCCTCACAACCCTCCCTCCTCCCCTTGGAGTTGCAATCGTCTGCTTTAGTTTTTTTGCAAATTTTTATGCTGTCTTTTTTAGCTATGTCATCTGACTGGCTAAGATGGCACCCTCGGGCGGGAAGAGGACCACGCATGCGCGCTGCAATTCCCAAAGGCTTTCTTTGAAAGCTGGGGAAAATTTGCTCCGCGAGGGCTCCGTCGGCGCCGACGTCACCCATAAGTGAGGACTGATTCCTGCTGCTCCTGGAGAACACCTGTTACAGGTGAGTAACTACGCTTTTTGCTTTTTGATGCATTGCTAAGAGCTTTGAAATACAGTAAAAAATTTAATTTTTTTATGCCTGAACCTTGGAAGACTCCATCTTGCCTGTTAGTCAAGAAAGGAGGTTATATGAATCCCTTGGAACCAGCAGTATTGCATTTAGTGTAAGTTTTTTTTTTAATGATAATTATCCAAAAACATCTGAGTTCATTGATACAGTAGCAATTTCAAATACTCTCAACCCCCATCCCATGGTAGCTCAAGATAATAAAATAGTAAATTATAGCAGATAAACCCCAACATACTCCATCTAATCTGCTCAGTAGGATAGCCAAAGTTCTAGAGCTGTACCTATCACTCCTTGCAGGTTACCCTCCTCTATGCCGTTGCTTAAAGTTGTACCTGCCACACTATGCAGGTTACCCCCTCCCTTCTATATAGGAAATTATTTAAGTTTGCTTTGATTTAAAACTCTTTCTATATAGGGCTCCTCTGTGTCTGTCCCATGCCTTTTTGGATTCCATCACTGTTGTTGCCCCTACCACCTCCATTGGAAGGACATTCCAGGCTTCCACTACCTTTTCTGTGGAAAAATATTTCCTAACGATGGTGCAAGGAGAAGAAAGTTTTGGATTTGTTAGGAACTGGGCAATATTCTGGGGAAGGGAGGGGCATTAACTTTTAAAAAAAGAGGTAGAGCAGCTTTTAAACTAAAAAATGGGGAAAGTCGACAGTCGCCCAAGAGCGAATGATTCAGAATTATGTATATTTGAAGAATACTAGCAAACCAGGGAACTTAGGGCATCCTAATAGAGGGATGCCAATAAAGGTACAAGTAAACAAGGTGCCTTTAAGTAAAAATCAGACCAAGTTGGAAGATTCCAATTACTCCTGTCATCCAATAGCCAGACTGTTAATAGGAACAAGAAAAAAGCCCCTTTGAAATGCCTGTATGCAAATTCTAGAAGTCTTAAAATAAGATGGGAGAGTTAGAATATATAGCATTGAATAAAAAGTTAGATATAATTGGCATCTGAGAGACCTGGTGGAAGGAGGATGACCGATGGGACACTTATACTAGGCTACAAGCTATATTGCAAGGGCAGATAACACTGGTGGAGAGGTGACTCTATCTGTTAAAGAGGGCATTGAGTTAAACAGGATAAAGGTTTTGCAGGAAACAAAATACACTGTAGAATCTCTGTGCATAGAAATTCCATTTACAAAGGGGAATGAAATGATAATGGGGGTGTATTACCATCCACCTGACCAGAATGAACAGACTGATGATGAAATGCTAATAGAAATTAGGGAAGCTGGCAAAGTTTACAACACAGTAATAATTATAGTTATTACTGTGTTGTAATGGGAGATTTCAATTATTTCGGTATTGATTGGGTCAATGTCACATCAGGACATACTAAGGAGATAAAGCTTCTAGATGAAACAAATGACTGTTTCATGGAGCAGCTAGTTCATGAACCAACAAAAGGGGATGCTATTTTAGACCTATTCTTTAGGGGAGCACAGGATCTAGTTTGAGAGGTAAGTGGTAGCTTGTCCCACTCTTCAACTGTGATTTCTTCCAACTCATGAATGTTCCCAGGATTCCTTTGGCCAATGGCAGATTTCAGCTCTTTCCAAAGGTTCTTGATTGGATTGAGAACAGGACTCATTGCTGGCCAGTTTAAAACAGTCCAATTGTTCCTTTTTAACCATTCTTTTGTACATTTGGATGCATGTTTTGGGTCATTGTCCTGCTGGAAGACCCATGACGTTTGACCCAGACCCAGCTTTCCGACACCAGGTTACATATTTTGCTACAAAATACCTCGATAGTCCTCTGACTGCATAATTCCTTTAATACGTTTCAGGCCTCCAGTTCCTGAGGCAGCAAAACAGCCCCACAACATTATGGAACCTCCACCATATTTAACTGTAGGAAGGGTGTTTTTTCCTTATAAGCTTCATTTTTTCATCTGTTAATGTATTGTTGATTTGCATTGCCAAAGATCTCAAGTTTGGTTTCATTTGGCCATAAAGCATTTTCCCAGAAGGATTGTGGTTTCTCAAGGTCGGTCAGCCAACTGAGGACCAAGGTCCACGTCCACCTTTTCCTCTTCACTAGTGGCTGTCAAACCTGGCCTTATGGCCTGTCCTGTGGATCCAAATCCACTCGACCCCCTTATCGTAGTGCTCAGCTCTGTAACTTCTTCTACGGGCGGAAACCCAACCCTCTCAAGAATGAGCTGTGCTATCCTGTCCCCAGTGGTAACCCTAAAATCCTTTTTAGAAAAGTTCAATAACAAGACCTTTATAGCTCCTCTAAAATCAGGGTCTACCACCCCGGCACCTACATCAATACAGTCTTTCACTGCTATACCAGACCATGGAGCGATCCGTCCATAGCATCCGGGCGGTATTTCCAACTGTATACCCGTTTCTACCAATGCTCTCCCCTGCCACGGGATAACAGTATCCTCGGCGCTATAAAGATCATAGCCTGCCGCTTGCTCGGAGGTTCGCTTGGGAATCTGAGCATTTGGGGTGAGGCGGCAACACTTCAACAAAAATTTCATCTTAGTGGCAGGGCCGTGACTCGGGGTTGTTTCAGTACCTATCTTTCCCTGTCGTGTTTCAAACAAAGGGGCAGGCATTATCCTCAATCTAGATTTTCCGTTCTGAGAGGATGTCACCTGTTTCTCCTTTATTCCCCCTCCTAAGGGTTCCTTTTCTGTTTTTTTCTGGGCTTAAGGTTCCTGCATCAGCTATAGTGGACGTCAACCCTTTAACTAGGCCCTTCCTGAACTGTGGCCAATCCTTTCCTAACACTAAGGAATGTGGTAGTCGGGGTACTACTGCCACAGGAATTTTCTTTCTTAAGCCTAGGCCTGTTACTGTGACTGTGTGCAATGGATACGACGAAGCAGCGCCGTGCACACACCTTATCTTTATTTTCCCTTCAGCTTGGTTTACAGAACCTTCACCCTGAGCTTCAATATCCCTCCATAACCTTTCAGAAATCATCGATTGGTCGGCCCCTGAGTCTAAAAGGGCGTCGACCGGGATATTGTCCACCTCGACGGCTAGTAGAAATCCCTCCCCAACCTCCTTGGATTGGGTGGTCACTAGCACTACCTTTGCTCTGCAATCTCTCTTTACATGGCCTTTTTCTCCGCAAGAGAAACATTTCCGCTGTTCCCAACCAGCTTTCCCTGGGGGTCTCCTTTGTACACATGCCCCCAACATTACCTTATCTCTCCTTTCCGAAATTCCCAGGACTGCTGAACCCGAAACACCCACCTTCCTCTGGCCGACTGCTCCGGCTTCTAGGAAACGCTCGGCCAAGGAAATGGCATCCTTTGTGTTTCTGCAGTCCTGCAGAATTAGGAAAGATTGTAATTCCCCTGGTACAGCATCTACAAATTGCTCCAGAACAATATTATCCAGAATTGTATCAACACTCTTTCTCTCTGGAGTTAACCATTTATACACAAGCGCTTTAATTCGGTGGCATAAGGCCTGTGGTGTTTCGCCTGGCTTCAATTTGCAAGCCCGCAAAAGGCGGCGATAGACCACTGGAGTTAAGCCCATCCGGTTTCTTATGGCCTTTTTCGCTTCCTCGTAGTTGGAGGAAAGATCATTGGGCATAGCTTGGTAGGCCGCAAGAGCCTCTCCCGTGAGGGATGTTGCTAGTCTTATGGCCCATTGGTCTTTCGGCCAACTACTTATGAGAGCAATACGTTCAAATACTTCAAGATAATCATCCACATCATCATCTTTTGACAACTGTCCCAGAGATAATACCCCCTTCCCTAGGGTTCCCAGTCCAGATACTGTTCCTAGAAAACCTGACACAGTCCTCAGGGCATCTGTCGTCAATTTCTGCTCGCCGATCCAGGCACCTAGCATGTCCAACAGCGGTTTCTGTTGGGCCCTCAGCATCTCCGCAGTTCTCTCCTGGGCCTGGGCTGACATCTCTTGCTGCTGCCGGAATCTGTCCGTCATCCATTTCATCAGCTCTGCCATCTCCATGTTGGTTCAGCTGCAACAAAACAGAAAGCAAAAAAAAAAAAACCCAAGTGTGGCTCACACACAAATGCCCCTCTCTCCGCTTCCACTCCGGTTCTGCACACCCCCACCCATTTGTAGCAGAATCCAAAATAACCTCTTCCCATCTATGGGTTACCTGCTACAAGTGGTGAGTCTCGCTTCACAGGACAGCAGTACCACGGGAACACCCGATCCGGTCCGCTTCCAACGATACTCCACTCTGAGTTTTCCTGCAGAACTGGTCAGCTCTTCAGAGGTACGTGCGTGTTGCTTGGTTTCTTTTCCAGAGAAACTTCTTTGGATAGAGTAGCACAAGTCCTTTGTATCTGTGAGATAGTAGCTTAATCTGAAAAACTACGCCAGCTGTCGCGTCCAACCCTTGGTATAGGCGGTTGCCTGGTGGGAGTGGACGGACCACATATTTATTTTATCCTTTTTAAGTGCTGCGGTCTCTGTTCCCTTTTAGTTGTGGCAAAGACGGAGTCAGCAAGGAATTGGGTTAACAATAAGTTTTATTGTTATTGTTGCACAAGTGTCTATCTAATATCCCAATAAACAGAAATAAAGGATTCTTCTCCAAACCAAAGTGTTTTAACTGATACAGCATTATTCACCTGTTAGACATACAGGCATGTTTCTTTCAGAGCACTTTCTTCAAGCTTCTTTCTGTTACTAAACATTCACTGCTTTCTCCTCCAGCAACAAATGCTTTCTTAAAACAAACCATAAACAGTAATGTTCTTTTCTTCCACGGTTGCCTAATTGGCCTGGCTTTTACACTTCGGCAGCTCTCTGCCTCTCCCCGTGTAAATCCCACCAGCACAATCTCAGGCTTCTTCCAGCACTTACTATTAGCACAACATTTACAGCTTTTACCCTCTCTGGCAAAATGCACAATCTGTTTCCATATCAGAACCCTCGCTTCCAATAGCAGCTTCTTCAATCTGCATGGGCTCTCCCTCTGAGTCTGATATGCCTTGTTCAATTACAGGCCTCTCCTGAGCAGGCTTCCACTGCTCTAATAAAGCTTTAATCTGTTTACAATGGGACTCTTCTTTACTCTGGGGTATGGGGGAGGAACGTAGGACACCAGTCTCCTTTAGCACTGACTTAATGGATTCAAAAGGGCTCACCTTTTTCCTGGCTTTCCTTACCCTTTCTGGTAGGCTTACAGGCAACCTCTTGTCCCCAGACTGCTTCCTCTGCTCTCTGCCGTTATGCTTCTCAACAGGGTCTAACTCTGACTCCTGTCTCCAGAGCTTCCAATCAGCAGCTTGCTCTCTATCAGCTGTGCTTCTCTCTGAACTGGAGCTATACACATGCTGCCTGCAATCAGAGTGTTTGTGCAGCCTTTCAAAGGGAGCTTTGTTCCTGCTTAATTTCCCACCTTTTACAACAGCTTCAATGGAAGACTCCTGAGAAGAATTCCTCGGGCCTTTGTACCAAGTTTTCAGCCTTTTCTCCTGAGGACTATTCCTTCTTCTCTCTTCCTCAGACTTCCTTTCACCGTCCCTCTCAGAACCTTTTTCACTTTGTCCCTCAGAACCTTTTCCACCTTGTCCCTCAGAACCTTTCCCTCTAACTGTTTCCACTTGCCTAAATGTTTGGGGCTGTCCTATGGGCTTTGACTCCGCCCCCCTGCCTCTCACGTCAGCTCCCCTAGTTGCCATGGAGCTGAGGTGTGGCTCTCTCTCTTGCTTTCTGTGCACGGAGTTTTTTTCATAAGTTGAAGGTTTAACCCTTTCCCTTCCTGCACTGCTCTTGGCTACAGGGGAAAAAGAGTGGTTTCTCCTCCTTTCACTAGCATTTAACCCAGCTGCGCCATCACAGAGTACTGACAATTGATCACAGGTGCATCTAATTTTACTGCAATGGGAATGTGGTTCTTCTGTTCAAACTGATTTGAATTGTTTATAAGGGTGCCAATGATCATGTCCTGGCAACTATTTCCTTTTTTAATTGGTCTTGTTTTATTTGATTCTTTTATGTGTCAAATATGTGTGCATATTGTGATAAGGAGAGTTGTGTGGACTGAATGGAATGGGAAGGAAATGAGGGATACACCTTTAAAAGTAAAGGCAAACAGGGTTCCCATGGAAACCACAAGCTTTCAGAGCATGTACTAGCTAGAGCTAAACCCTGCCCCAGCAGTGACGTAAGAGCTAGTTTGAGCCCTAATGAACTTCACATGTGCAGCAAGGAGGGAGTGGCTGGTGAGAAAAGCCGTTTTAAGGCTGCCTCAGAGTTTAGTAAGAGGAGGAAGCCAGGAGAGAGGAAGCCAGGAGGAAGGACGCCAGGAGGTGATCCAGGAAGCGAACTAGCAGGGAAATCACGGAACTCAGAACAAGCTAAGGAAGCTAAGGAGGATTCTGGAGAGGCTGCTGATCCCTATTCTCAAGGAGCACTGAAAGCAAACCTGAAGCTTCTGCCAAAGCAACCCAGAGAGAAGGTAGAAAGGCTTACCTTTACCCGGGGAAAGAGCTCTGACTGTAGAGAAAGCATTGCACGTTGGAAAGGTACGTGTGCTTCAGTCCCTAACAAGAGCTGTGCTGAGGATATTGTTAAGAAGCTAAGGTTCAGTGCTGAGCAAAGTCAGGACAGGAACGCAGTAAAACCAACTCCAGCCAGGAGTAAAAGTATTCCAAGTAAGTGCCCTGAGACAGCTTCAGATTCTGTGTTCAAATTCTTACAAGAGAATCAAACTCCTTCCCTAAGCAGTGTATGTGAAAACCAGAGAGAACAGTTTATAGGACAACTGCAAGAGATTCTAAATAAGCTTCAGTTTAAACCTGATTATAAGAGTTCCTTAGAAGAGAATGCTAATGGAGCTTGTGAAGATATGATAATAGATGTTGATGAAGCACCTGTTGATAGTGACGTATGTGAAATGGATTGCTCTTTATGTGAAGCAAACAGCTTGGACTTACGCTGAGTTACCTCTGCATGAGAAGTGCATAGCTGTTTCTAAACCTGAGAAAGAAAGACATTTTGTGGAAACTTTTAAGTTTGTCTGATCAGTTCTTCAGCCTTGGCTGCGGAAAGCTGGTATTGCAGAGAAGCCTGAGCAGAGCTGTGAATGAAACAGTACTACTGTCATTTGATTCTCAACTTTCAGTTGTTCCTGTTATACTATTATTTTGGAGAAATAATCCATGCCATGTCTTGTGTTAAGAATTCTATGCGAGGGGGAAAACCCTGAATAAAATTTATTTGTTTGCCTTGAACCCCATGTGGTCACAATACTTTGTTGGAGAGTAATTAAACTACAAGTCCCAGCATCCATTGCTGGCGCACTAGGCTTGAGACATTGCTCGAAAACAAATAAGGCAGCCCTTTTGCCGTTCAGCCATTGGCCCTAGGCAAGGGGTATGACAATATCTAGTCCAAAGCTATATCACTGGCCATTTTTTAGGAGATATTGGACATTAAGGGGTTGAACTGCAAGAGTGCAATAATGTTGACCATAACTGTATTAGTGAAGGGTGCCGTTATTTCTGTCCAGGCCATATTTTGCTTTTTCTCAGAAATTACTGTGTCTAAGTTGCACAGACATCTCTTTTTTTGTTGTATACCTTTGAACATACTATTATGATGACATACAGTTGGAATATTTCCAATTATTTCTCAAGATATTGTACACAACATACCTAAAATGCAGGAGTGCCAATAATGTTGACCACAATTGTACTTAAAGGTGATGTATCAGAGGACTTGAAACAAATCTTGATAAATTGGAAAGATGTAATACAGCTATTTGATAAACTAAAGAGTAGCAAATCACTTGGGATGGATGATATACGTCCCCGGGTGCTGAAAGAACTGAAATATGGCTTGCAGACCTACTTTTAGTAATCTGTGAGCTATCACTAAAATCATTTGTAGTACCTGGAGATTGGGGAGTGGCCAATGCAATGTCAGTTTTCAAAAAGGGTTCTGGGGATGATCCGGAAGCTACAGATCGGTGAACCTGATGTCAGTACCAGGCAAAATGGTAGAAACCATTATAAAGAAAATAATTACTGAACATGTAGATAATTATGGGTTAATGGCAGAAAGATGACATGGATTTAGCCAAAAAAAAGTCTTGCTTCACTAACCTCTATTTGATTTTTTGTAGACGTGAATAAACTGGTAGAAAAAGGTGAGACAGTTGATATAGTGTGTCTAGATTTTCAGAAAGCCTTTGACATGGTCCCTCATGAGAGACTCTTGGCGAAATTAAAAAGTCATGGGATAGGTGACAGTGTACTATTGCGGATCAGGAACTAGTTAAAAGATAAAAAGCAGAGGGTAGGGCTAAATGGCCAATTTTCTCAATGGAGAAAGGTAAATAATGGAGTATCCCAGGGATCTGTGCTGGGTCTGCTGCTTTTTAACATATTCGTAAATGATCTCGAAATGGGAATAATGAGTGAGGTAGTCAAATTTGCAGATGATACAAAATTATTCAAAGTTGTTAAAACACAAGAGGACTGTGAAATTATTACAAGAGGACCTTGAAGAATTGGGAGACTGGGCGTCCAAATGGCAGATGAAATTGAATTTGAACAAGTGCAAAGTTATGCACTTAGAGGCACATTTTACAAACTAGAAACCTAAAAACATGACGGCAGCGAAAGACCACATGGCCTATCTAGTCTACCCTTCCATATCGACCACTACAACAGTCCCCTTTTTCCCTTTAGAGACCCTCTGTGTCCAAGTGCAGCCTGGGACATCAAAACCAAACATCTGAAAAAAAGGCAGGCACGTGCAAGTTCAGGCATAATTTCGGAAATGTGGATGTGCCCGATATGCATGTGTATCAAATGTCTATCTAGATGTCCTAGGAGAGCATTTCAGCACCAAGACGTTTAATAGCACCATGGTTAGAATAGCGGCTGAAGAGCAGGGTGGCCAGGGCTTATGGCCAGGGCGTAAGAAAGTGAGAGAACCAGATGAATTAAAGGAGAGTATGGGCCACTACAAGTGTGGCCATTGTACCATTTGCGAGATAACATTGGAAATGCATACATTTCATTATCATGGTAGAACACATAAGGTGCATTACCATTTAGACTGTGAATCCATGTATGTGGTTTATATCGTGTTATGTCCCTGCCAGTTGGTTTATGTGGGCAAAACAGTTAGGAAATTTAAGACTCGTATGCTTGAGCATAAAAGCCGGTTAAAAAATAGAGTGATGGAAGCCCCCATGGTACATCATTTTTTGCAAGCAGGACATTCATTCACAGATATGAGATGTTTTTGTATTGAGCACGTTCGGTCAGGCCGACGTGGAAAAACTCGTGAACAATGGCTTTCTATACAAGAGCAGCGATGGATCTTTGAGCTTGGCTCGGTGACTCCCGCGGGGTTAAATGAACGAATTGAGTGGCATGCATGCATGTCCTAATTTGGTTACCTTCGGTTTTCAGTTTCACTTAGGTGTCAGTTTCGATTACTCAGGTATATTCGTAGGTTAACAGTGGTTTCACCACTGTGTTTCAACGGGAGAATAGGAGTCATGTTGAAACATGCGATTTTTTTGAGAGGAACCCTTAAGAGCAAAAGGTTTTGATTTTCCTGTTTTGCAATACAGATATGGGCCGGTGAGGAGTAATAAAAGTATATGGGTTATTCTTGTTAAGAGCGGAATTGTAGTTCTGAGTGAGTACATCTTAGATGTGATTGGAGGATAAATATTAGTTTAAGATTTAGATAGGCTAAGGTTCTAGCCGAGTGTGAGCTAATAAAGAACCAACAGTTTTGAGAAGTACCCTTATGAGTGGATGATAGTGTTTAATAGGCAGGCATGGGAGTTACTCCGCATGCGCGGCGTTTTTCACCGGTTAAGCCTGATGGTAAAGCAACAGAGAAAGTATGAGATTCTGAACGCGGGCAGCATTCTGTAAGTGAGATGATAGTATTTAGTAAGTAGATTAGTTAATATGGGTGTTAGAGTCTTGGTTGGGGAAGGTGACATGTTTGTCTTTTTGTAGTATGTTTCAGAACAGAGCTGTTATTGTGGGAGTACGGCTAGAGAATTGGCACCCCTGACGAACCGCACGGAGAAACGCGATGACAGTGTCAATGGACGGCGTTGGGTCATAAACAAGCTGGCACTATAATAAGCAAAGAAGCTATTTGTCAAGATTGGCGTTATCAAAACTGGTGGAGCTATTTTTGTGAGAGCAGCGGGCTTGTATTGTATAACAACAGAAGCCATTCTGATTTACCTACAACTGTTTGATTTTGATTTAGAAAAGTAATTGTATCATTGAATTGAGAAAAGTAGTTCACTATTATCTTCATGTGGGCAAAGGAAAAGTGATTTATGCACGATATTATATAAATCAGGTCGTTGATGTTATTATGGGAGTATGGTTGGTCAGTGTTGGCCACCTCTGTCCCTTTGATCTGAGACCTGTGGGTTTTGAATACACAAGTGCATTATCATTTGCCTTAGCACCAATTTGAAGTGAATTTTTTGACATCTTTAACAAGACTGGTGATATATTTGGAGTGTATACACATTTTTCTAAGCATTGTTGCACACTCTAGAAAAAAATACCCTTGTGATTTAGGGCTTATGTCCCGGCATAGGCCTTTGTGGCCTAATGCTAGTCACTTAATTCCCCATCTTCTCTACACTCTGGAGGTTTTAAGGTGAAAACAAGCACTGTCCTGATGCCTATTTGTGCTTGGAGCAGATATTTATTTAACTGGTTTTTTATATCATTTCAGTCAAAGCGGTTTACTTCACAATTTAAAGTTGTCAATGTACATTAAACAGGGAAAATAATAACTTGGATTTTTCTGAGGCAGTGGAGGGTTAAGTGACTTGCCCAAGCCCACAAGAAGTGCTAGTGGGAATCAAACCCTGGTCTCTTGGGTCCCAAGCCAGTGCTCTAACCATTAAGCTCCTCCTCCTCTGCGGTAAACCTGGATGTGCCTACAGACATCTCTGCCATTTCTGAGATTGACTAGCGGATGTGTAAGTCCATTGCTTCTCCCTGGATATGCCTCTGCTACACTCCATGCCTACTGGGACGTCCCTGCACTGGAGATATCTGCAAATGTCATTTGTGGAATGGCTACGGAGACAGAGACATATCCGTGATTTTGACATCCACATGCACGTCTTCATATGTCCAAATCATGACTAAACCTTTTAAAATGATCCTCTTAGGGAAGAAGGACCCAAACTAGGCTAAACAATGCAAGGTTCTACATTAGGAACCATCACCCATGAAAAGGATCTGGCCATCATTGTGAATAATACGTTGAAACCCTCGGCCCAGTGTGCAGCCACAGCCAAGAAAGCAAATAGAATGCTAGGAATCATAAGGAAAGGAATGGAGGATAAAACCAAGCATATTATAATGCCTCTGCATTGCTCCATGGTGCGACTGTACCTTGAATACTGTGTGTAATTCTGGTCACTATATCTTAGAAGAAATATAGCAGAGTTGGAAAACACACAGAGAAGAGTGACAAAAATGATAAAGGGGATAGAAGGATATCCCTATGAGAAAAGGCTTAAAAGGCTAGAGCTCTTCAACTTGGAAAAGAGACGGCTGAGGGGAGATATGATAGAGGTGTATAAAATAATGAATGGAATGAAATGGGTAAACATATATTAGTTGTTTCCTCCTTCAAAGAGTAGAAGGACAAGAGGACATGCAATTAAGCTACAATGTAGTGCATTTAAGGCAAATTGGAGAAGCTATTTTTTCACTCAACATTTAATCAATATCTTACAGCATGCCCTAGTCCACTCTAAACTGGACTATTGTAATTCTCTATTGGTAGGGGCCACATTATATAATCTGGAAAGACTGCAGCTGGCACAAAGCACACCACTATTAGACTCCTGACAGGCTCTAAAGCCAGAGATCATGTGAGCCCTTTCTTTAAAGAGCAAAAATGGCTGCCTATGCCCAGTCGGACCTTAACCCATAAAGTACATTACACGGGATCATCACTGTATTTACACTCGCCAATCGTCCCATATCAGCCAGTTTGCCAGCTATGTTCTTCACAACAGTATCTTCTGGCTTTTCCATCTCTCTTTAAATTCAAGCTGGAATTAATAAGATGGGTGGCATTTAACTTACTGGCACCCACATTATGGAACAGCCTTCCTTTGTACTTACGGATGAAGTGTTCACTAAAAAAATGTAAGAATGGCTACTCAGTAGGATGTTCTCCCCTGAGTGAGGAGGGGAACTTGGTCTGAGTAATCATTTAAATGTTGTCTCCTTAAGTGTTTTTATTTATTTTATTTATTTATTTATTTATTCATTACAGGCTCTTATATACCGCACTATTTAGTATCAGCGCAGTTTAAAGTATAACAAAAGACCAAAGCAACAAGCTGTTTGGTTTTACATAGAGCAGGTTTTACATAGAACAGGTATGAGCAACTTGGATATACATGGGGAACATTGTTAAATGAAACTATTTACATGCTGTATATACATGTATGTACAGTATTCTTAGTTTGATAAAGTCTTGTAGAACAGGAGGTCAAAAAGGGGATGGACAATCAGGTCGGTGGTTGACTGGTATGGTAGTATTGTGGGAACAGGTGAGATTTGAGTGCTTTCCTGAATAGAGTTAGATCGGTGATCACCCGAATCTCAGGTGGTAACGAGTTCCAGCACTTGGGGGCATAGAAGCAGAAAGCCCTGTTAGACGTCGCTAGTGTGCATTTTGTGGCTGTCTTAGGGATTACTAGCGCATTTGTAGATGTCGTTCTCCTAGATCCGTTAGGTGGGATGGTCTGAATGATGTCCATTAGTGATGGGGAGGTGATGCCCTTAATGGCCTTGAAGGTGAGTACCAAGGTCTTGAATAAGAGTCTTCCATGGATGGGGAGCCAGTGAAGCTGTTTTAGAATCGGTGTTACGTGGTCCCTTTTTGATGCCCCATAGAGGACTCTGGCCGCGGTGTTCATGGCAAGTTGTAAAGGGTTTAAGGTGGACTGAGGGAGGCCTTGAAGAATGTAATTCGCATAGTCTAGGTGCGGTAAGGTTAAGGCTTGGAAAATAGTCCGGAAATCATCTGGATCAAGTAGGGAGCGAAGGTGTCGGAGTGTTCGGATCTTGAAATAGATCGCTCTGACTACGTTGGTTATGTGTAATTTCAAATCAAGGCGTTGGTCCAAAGTAACCCCAAGGTATCGAATTGAAGGTGGGCATGAACCAGGAGAGTTCTGTCTCTGGTTTGTTATTGTTGTCTTATTTTACTTCGTTTAATGCTATTTTTACATTGTATCACAACTGCTATTTTAATGTGTCGTATACCGCCCTGATGACGTTGTCAAAGGCTGGTATAACAAATACAGTATTAATAAATCAAATTAAATGAAATTAATGAAACTCTGGAATTCGTTACCAGAGAATGTAGTAAAAGCTGTTAGTGTAGCTGTGTTTAAAAGAGGTTTGGATGAATTCCTGGAGGAAAAGGCCATAAAGCATTATTAAAGAGGACCCAGGAAATCTACTGCTTGCCCCTGGGATAAGCAGCATGGAATCTGTGTACCTTTTGGGAACTTGACAGGTACTTGTGACCTGGATTGGCCACTGTTGGAAATAGGATACTGGGCTTGATGCACCCTTGGTCTGACCCAGTCTGGCATCTCTTATGTTCTTGTGATGTTGCTTTTAAGTTTACCTTTTTGCAGCTTCGTTTCATGACCTCTAGCTTCACAGCTTCCCTTTCTTTGAAAAAGGTTGGTTTGTTCATTAATACCTTTAAGTATTTAAATGTCTGTATCATATTTCCTCATTTCTCCTCTCCTCGAGGATACACTTATTTTGGTCCTCAAGTCTGTTCTCATATCTTCTGGTGCAGTCCCCATATCATTTTGGTTGCCTTTCTCTTAACTGTTTCAAGTCTTTTTGAATCCTTTGTGAAGTATGGCCTCAAAAACCGAACACAATACTCCAAGGGATGTCTCACCAATGACTTGTACAGGGGCATCAATCCCTCCTTCTTCCTGGTTATTCATTTCTGCATGCAGCCAGCATCCTTCTGGCTTTGGCCATTGCTTTGTCACTTTGAGATCCTCAGACACTATCACCCTGAGGTCTCTCTCCTGGTTCATGCCCACCAGCCTCACCACCTATCACATACAGCTCCTTTGGAATTCTGCATCCCAAGTGAATCACTGCACTTTTTGATATTAAATATCGATTGCCAAGCATTAGACCATTCTTCAGGTTTTTGTAGATTTTTTCCGTCTACTCCCTTGGAGGTATCCATTCTTGCAAATATTCGTATCATCTGCAAAAAGACAAACTTTTCCTTTTAATCCTTCAGCGATTCTTTGAGAATAGTACTGTAGCATTGGGCATCAAACTCATTATAAATGAA
This sequence comes from Ichthyophis bannanicus, assembly GCA_033557465.1. Classification (NCBI taxonomy): domain Eukaryota; kingdom Metazoa; phylum Chordata; class Amphibia; order Gymnophiona; family Ichthyophiidae; genus Ichthyophis; species Ichthyophis bannanicus. Next base: position 74,670,890 of record CM066044.1, on the reverse strand, counting down.
TACCAAATAGCAATAACCCCATTGTCGTGCACTATGCATTAGTAAGTAGGACTGAAATATTTATTATTTATTTATGTATATGAGAAGTTTATGTACTGCATTTCCAATGTTCAATATGGTTTACATATAACAGAACAAAACATAGCATGGAACATGTGAACATTATAAAGAACATTTTACTACAGATAAGCAACCCATATAATCATGCAGGGAATCACTATGATCCAAGGCATAATAGCATATAAACAGTATATACAATATACAGGATGGCCCAAAAAAAGTGAGAACATCTCATAAATTAAAAGCTTAAATAGTTTACTTATTTACCTTTTTTAGCTATATAGTGTCTTTATTTTGACAATTTCCGGTCGCCATCTTTTTTTTTAAATTTGTCAATCGTTTACATCTGTCTTTTTGAATTTTTAAATAACTTATATGCTACAAGATGTTCTCACTTTTTTTGGGCCACCCTGTATGTACAAGTACCGAGCGGGTGTATTGGTGTGGAGATTGGTGTGGTATAATAAGGGGCAAAGGTGGGCTATATCTTAGCAGTATTTTACATATAGTTTGGTGATGCTGTTTGCTTGCTTATGTTATTCCCTGAAAGTGCATTTGGAACAGGTGCATTTTCAGGAGTTTCCTGAAATCCTTGGAGTCTGTGGCTGTGCGGATTTTCACAGGGAGGGAGTTCCATACTTTTGGAGCATACAATGAGAATGCTCTTTCGCAAGTAGATTGGTTGCATTTTGCGTTTGTGTGAAATGCCAGGAGGTGTTCTGAGGTGCTTCTCCTCTGTCTGTTATTGTGGAGTTTTTTTTATTATGGTCTGTAAATACTCAGAGGACTGGTCATGAAGGATTTTAAATATTGTGACAATGTTCTTGTATTTGATTCTGTCTATTACTGTAGTGGTAGCCAGTGGAGATCTTTCATGACAGGAGTGATGTGTGAGCCCCTAGACATCACGGTGAGTACCCTAGCTGCAGTGTGCTGAACAATTTGTAATGGCAGTAGATGGGATTTTGGCAAGCCTTGGAGAATTGTGTTGCAAAAGTGAATATGTGGAAGTGACATCGCTTGGAAGACAGTCCTATAATTGTGCAGTTCCAGTAGGGGGCAAAGCTGTTGTAGAGTCCTTATTTTATTGTAGATTTGCTTTGTCAAATTGTTGATGTGGGTCTTTAGGGAAAGATGCTGGTCAATAGTTACACCAAGGTAACTCAGATTTGACTGTTAGGTCTATTTTATTGATCTTAAGTGTCCTTGGTGGGATGAATGAGTGATCTTTGAAAATGAATAACACTTCTGTTTTGTTATAGCTAATGGTAAGGCCTTGTTGGGATAGCTATAGGGCAATTGAATTAAAGCACTGTACGATGGAGGTGAATTTTGGGTCTGTGATTCAGAATGGTGCATAAAACATTGTGTCATCCACATATAGATGGTATAACACATTATGTGACTGGAGGATCTGACAGATTGGCTAGATGTAAATGTTGAATAATAATGATAACAGAAATGAGTCCTGGGGTACACTATGGTTCTCTGGGAATGGGTCTGAGCTTTTGTTCTCAGATTTTACGATTTGTAAGCAATCACTCAGATAGTATTGGATCCAGCTGAGTGTGTTGCAGTGAGGCCAAAGCAGCGTAGTCTTTGTAGGAGAATCTCATGACAATACGGTGTCAAATGCCGCTGATATATTGAGGAATATGAGAATGAAAGCCTGTTTTGATTTCTCAATTCCCTTGATTAGATGGTCGATGAGTGATATTAACAGTGTTTCCACTCCATGGTTAGGGTGGAAGCCATGCTGATGTGGGTCAAATGGGGCATTTAGGCTGATATAGTTTTGCAGATGAAGTTGTAGCACTTTCTCCATTATTTTTGTGAGGAAAGATAAGCCTGAAATAGGTCTATGAGTTTAGTTTGGCAGGGTCTAGCTTTGGGTTCTTCAGTAGTGGGCATATGGAGGCGGTCTTTAGTCTCGTTGGGATATATCCTTGCATGGAGAGCTGCAACATCTTGCCTATGGTGGGGGTGAGTTCAGATCTTGTTGCTTTTATCCAGCTTGTTGGACAGGGATCCAGTGGTGACAGTCGAGTTAAGGTTTCCAATTATGTTGACCAGGTGGTCAGATGAGACTGGGAAGAATGAATGGAGGGAGCTGGATGTGCGAGGGCCTGTGTGAGTCTTTTGTCAGTGTGGCTGGAGAATAGTTCTGTCGTTTGGCTTGGAAGTGATTTGCAGTTTCTTGGGGAGTGGGGATAAGCTGCACAGTCAAGGGGAGTGGTGTTTTCTCTTAGCATGGATTTGGCTATTTCAAATAGCTCTCTGGGTTTGGTAGCACTCACAGCCTGCCTAGATCTGCTCGGAAGTCAGGATGTAACCGTACACGCTGAATGATTTCACTTTGCACATGCCACACAAATAGTAATACAGTTTATACAGTGTTTAACCAAATGTGTTGATACTAATATTTGAAATATATTATACTGGAGCTCAATTAAAGGTTTAAGAGTTTCAGTCTACTGAGAGCATTTTCTGTTTACATAATTGCTTTGTATAATCATTTTTTGCTCTGTGGCTTTTCTTTCCAGCTATTGTGCTGCATTTTCAACTCTGAAATCTAAAGTGACAGGCACATTTCAGGGCTTCCTCCTACACCTGTTGCATTGAGGACCCATAATAATACTTCTCTGCTATCTCCATTACCATCTTAATGAGCTTAATAACTCCAAATGTCTCCATTTCCATCTCATTTAAATATCACAGTGTGAGTGCCGGATGTCACATATTTCAGACTGGTGATATGTGCCAGTAGTGACAGTGTCATTGGGAAATGACTTTCATCACCCCCTCCCACCTCAGCTTCTCACACCCTTAATGACTCTCCTTCAGCCCAAGCCTAAAATGTGTCCCTTGGACCAAAATATTTGCCAAGCTACTCTCTGTCAGTGAAACGTACCCTTTGAAGAAGAAATAAATATGTTAATGTTATTTGCTGACATTGCTTAGCTTTTTACCAGAGAACAGATTTTATGAGCAATGTTCCCCTGAAGCTGCGTGGGATCCTACGCCTGCACTGATGCAAGTAAAGAGAAGTCCTGTTATATCATTCAATGCTGCGCACTGCCTGCTGCTCACGTTTAAAAGCGTAATATTGTAGTACCTCCCCCTACCAGCAGGTGGACTCCCACGCAGCTTTGCGGGGATGTTGGTTATGAGTCTCAGAAAGAGAAAGAAAGGATCCTAGAACTGGACTGCGATGGAGGACAGGAGGCATCTGAGAATCTCTTATAGTTTCATTTGTTTAATCCTAAAAGGAGAAATGTATTTTGCATCAAGAGTCTTTCACTGAGGCCCCCATGCTGCAGGGTTCCAAGTTTGCCTGAATCTGAAGAAGACATAGCCTGTAGGTGGGCTTTGTAGATCCCTCACCAGTTTCTGCCCTGGGCTTCTAGAGATCTAACATTGTACCTGACTGGGGAACTAAAAAGAAACAAACTGTACTAGTGAACTGCTTTGAAGGCATTTTGTTTGCATTGATCTTGCCCGAAACTTGGCTTTGAGATTTTCAACTCTGGACTGTTCTTGGGAGAGGAGGGAGGTAATGGGATGACACTCCGGGTCTTGCATGCTGGGAAACCCGGACGTTTAGGGATGCCTCCAGCACTATAAGTGTCATCTGCTTCTTCCTGGACCCCCAACCTCTCTAAAATCAGCAATGCTTCTACCATATAATTAAAAGTATTTATCCAAGATACTCCTCATCTCCTCATAATTCAGCAAGTTAAAGAGAGTTAGACAAAATAAGAAAGACTAAAGTCCCAACAAGCTACTTGTTTTTCCATGCAAAATGGAATTTCACCATAAGTAAAAAGATCCTATAATTGTAAACCAATGTTTACTGAACAGAAAACACTAGATCTATGTAGCAGGTCAAGCTCCCTGCTAGTTACATGAACTTGTAAATGTTACAAGGGCCATTCATAATGGTCATTATTGTAGCTGAAAGCCAGAGACTTATTTCATTAGTGAAAATAAATGCATCATCTTTTTGCATAAGGGCAAGTGAAGCGTGATTATTTTCCTCAGGAACATTAATTTCAGGGCACAATTAGCATTTTCAAAGGGTGAGTATTATGCTGAAAGAATATGCATATCTCTGAGATTCAGGAGGCCTTTCATTCTCCCAGTAATACTTTACCTAAAGTATACAAAGCAGATAGATGCTGCAATCTAGTGATAAGTGGAAAGGATGGTGGAAGGTGTGAGGCGGGAAGAGGTATTGAGTAGGAAAGTTCTATTTGCAACCAGCTTACAAACAGAAACAGAAATGGAAGGCTGGGGACAGCTGTTCCCTCACCTCTGGACACAGGGAGGAGATGATATATGAGACCTTTAAGTCAAGCTAGTATGGAAGAGTGCAGTTTTGCATAAAGAGGAGATTTAGGCAGATACTAACTAGACAAAGAGCAGATTGCTTTTAGAGGTTTTAAATTATTTTTCTGTTAGATTTAGGTAGGCCCTTAAAGTCTTAAATGAAAACAAACTGGTAGTCTTTTTCCCATTTTAATTTATACTTAGCTATCCCAAATAAAAGAAAAAGTGAAATTTGAGACCACACGTGATTAACCCTTAATAGATTATTAACAGTTCAATAGGAACCAAACAAAAAATAAGAGCATAAAATATACCAAATAATTCTAAATTAATTTAGGTATCCCTACTCCTTTAGGAACTCCCTTAACAATTCTAAATAACTAAACTCATTAATACAGAGATGCAGACTGCAGTCCAGCAGAGCGATGTGGGAGATCCAGTCTTTGGCATTGAGTGCCACATGTATGATTATCTCCTAGCTAGTGAGAGATTGTATATGTGCATGGTGCAAAGAGTTCCTGGCACTCACAGAACAAGTTCAGTCTCTAAAGGCTAGAGGAGCAGACTTGGATGTGCTGAGGTAGACAGCAAGCATCTGAAATTTGACACCATTAACATCATCTCCACAAGGACATAAACATCCTTCGATATCAAACAAATACCTAATAAGCTGTCTGACATAGAGATTTCCACAGAACAATGCTGATGAATTATCGACTCTACTCAAGGCCGCATGCTCCTATTCCTCCATATACCAATGGTTCATACTCCTTGGCGATCTGAACCTTTCCTCTGCATCTAACAAGCAAGCCACCTCCTTCTTGGATGCCATGGAGGCACTGCACTATAACCAAATCATCACTAATCCTATCCATAATAAAGGAGAAACCCTTGACATCATCTTCATTACAAGATGAATATCAAATCCTCTTGCTCAACCACCCCCCATCGTATCACCAGTCTCTTGGTATGATTAGTATAATAGCCTTCACCTTACCACACACCACCAACCTGGAATCAACCTTGGGCGGGAAGGGGACCGCGCAGGCGTGCTGCATTCCCAAAGGCTTTCTTGAAAAGCTGGGGAAATGCTCCGCACGGGGGCTCCATCGGTGCCAACGTCACCCATATGTGAGGACTGACTTCCTCCTTGGTCCTGGAGAAACCCTTTTCCATTTGTCATCTACTTAGTGCTTCTGATTTTCCACTGTTACTGAAAAGCCTCAATAAGCCTTTCTCCCAGATGTGGAAATTCGGGATTCTGGTTAGACTGAAAACCTCCTGAAATAGTTTCCCCCATGGGATTTAATGATGACATCTGGCAGCTGCTGTCATGGTCAGATGATGTCATCCAGGGCTAGCCTGTCCATTGTGTGAGAATGTTGTTCGCACAGAGCCCCGAGCTTCAGGGGGCCCCGCGTGAACTTCATTCTGCACATTGTGTTCAGTTTAAAAGGGCCAGCTTCAGAGGGAGCTGGGGAGGCCAGAGGCCCCGGCTCACCTCTGCACAGCTGCCAGAGTGAAGATCGGCATGTTCCTTCACTCTGGCAACTATGTTCTCATGAAGCGCACTGAGTGCCTGAAAACAGGAAATAACCTATAACCTTTCCCGGCACTTAGCGTGCTTCACGAGAACACAGCTACCAGAGTAAAAGAACATGTTGTACTTCAGTCTGGCAGCTCTGTAGAGGTGAGCCAGGGCTTTGGGCCTTCCCGGCTCCCTCTGAAGACGGTCAGACAGACGCGGGGTTCTTTGGGGGGAGGGGACTAGGATAGGACTGGAAATGGGCTTATGGGGAGCTAGCATTGGACATGGCTGATGGGGGAGCTAGAACTGGAAATGGGCTGATTGGGAGGCTTGGACTGGAATTGGGCTGTTGGGGGGGGGGGGAGCTAGGACTTGAAATGGGCTGATGGGGGGCCAGGATAGGACTGGAAATGTCTAATGGGGGGGCTAGGACTGGAAATGGGTTGATGGGGGTAGGACTAGCAATGGACTGATTTGGGGGGTTGGACTGGAAATGGACTAATGGGGTCTAGAACAGGACTGAAAATGGACTGACTGGAGGCTAGGACTGGAAATGGACTAACTGGGGGACTTGGATTGGAAATGGGGTGATGGGGGGCTAGGACTTGAAATGGGCTTATGGGGAGTTAGGATAGGAATGAAAATGACTGATGGGGGCTAGGAATGGAAATGGGCTGATTGGCGGGTGACTTAGCCTATAAATGGGCTGATAGGGGTCTAGGATAGTACTGGAAATGGCTAATGGGAGGCTAGGACTGGTAATGGACTGATTAGGGTGCTTGGACTGGAAATGGACTCATTTTGGGGGCTTGGACTGGAAATGGGCTGATGGAGGGACTAGGACTTGAAATGGACTAATGAGGGCTACTCTAGGACTTGAAATGGCTGACTGGGGGCTAGGATTGGAAATGAGCTGATGCAGGGGTTAGGAATGGAAATGGGCTGATGGGGAGCCTTGGACTGGAAATGGACTGATTTTGGGGCATTTGGACTGCAAATGGGCTGATGAGGGAGCTAGGACTGGAAATGGACTGAATGGGGGGGCTTGGACTGGAAATGGGCCGATGGGGGGAGGTCTAGGATTGGAAATGGCCTGATGGGGGGGGGGGAGCTAGGACTGGAAATGGGCTGATGTAGGGGGATGGGAGAATGGGACTAGAAGGGAACGGATGATGGGTGGGGCTGGAACTAGAAAGAAGCTGATGTTGGGGGAGGACTAGAAGGGGATGGGGCTGGGGGATTGAGGATGGAGAGGGGAAAAGCTATTTTGTATGGGAGGGAAGAAAAATCTATGATTGGCCAGGTATTGGGAGAGTAAGTGGGAATTGAGGCTGGAGGGGTAAAATTTGAGTGGATGAAAAAGAAATAAAGAAAGAAATGGAGGAAAGGGAAACCCACACACGAAAAAGGCAATATCCTGGACATGGTATTCGCACCACATGCAGCCCTCGAGCAAAACCACAACACGATGTTGTCTATCATTGACGTCCCCTGGTCTGACCACAAACTTATCTCTTTTCAAATACCCACCAAGGACAGCCAGCGGCATAGTACCTGAAAATGCAACAGCACAACTCGAACCTCAACAAGAAACTTCCGCGCATTTGACAGAGAGTTAATACTCTCGCAAACCCAATCCCTCCTCACCATAACCACATCTGACCCGGAAGAACTAGTCGCCGCATGGAATCTCAACCTCAAGGCTATCTCACAACGTCCACAAAACAATAACGCATCCAAGAGAATAAGAAATGCGGCCCCATGGTTCTCCCCAAGAATTGAGAGCTTCTCTAACACAACTACGCAGACTAGAGAAAAAAATGGCGCCGATCACTCTCCCACACAAGATTTGACAGCCTACCAACTCCACCTAATAAGGCACAGGGAAGCGATCTCAACAAAAATGAAACAGCACCACACTGACACTCTGAAAAGATCTCTGAACAAACCACGGGATCTTTTCAACTTGGTTCAAACCCTTTCTAAAGAACCAACTCCTGAACAACACATGGATATCCAACCACAAAAATTCGCTGACTACCTCCAGTCAAAGATCATACAGACTGACAAAATATCAACAGCCTCATTCCAAGATCATACCGGCGTAACCCCTTTATGCAAGTTTTCCACACCATCTAGAAAAAGCATTGAAGACACAATAGCTTCCCTCAATACCTCCACAGCACAAACAGACCCTTGCCCGGCTTTTTGGATCAAGGAGCTACGCAAGGAATTTAGTCCATTCATCGCAAAACTGACAAAACATTCCTTTACTACTGGTTCCTTCCCTACAACCCTCAAGCAAACATCAATCAGGCCTTTATTGAAGAACCCTAAACTCGATCCACAACAAGCCGAGTCGTACAGACCAATAGCTAGTATTCCCATACTAGCAAAGATATTGGAGAAAGAGGTCCAAAGGCAAATTCAGGATCACATAGACGCCACAGCTCCCTTAGATCATTGCCAACACGGATTTAGAGAGTACCATGGAGTAGAGACACTTCTCACCTTCTTATTCAATAACATATTCACAGGCATTGACAACATCCGACAAGGCTTTGTGCTCAGCTTTTAGACATCGCTGCAGCCTTTGACTCAGTTCATCATGAGATTCTCCTCGGTCGACTGAAAGAAAAGGGAATTTGCAATACCGCGCTCGATTGGTGCAGTTCCTATCTAAATGGCCGATGTCAATATGTTAAATCCGGAGCAGAAGAGTCGAAACATTTCCATCAAACACAAGGTGTGCCGCAAGGATCCTCATTGTCATCTCTACTATTCAACATATACATGCAGCCCATCTGCAACATCATTAGATCATTTAACGTGAGCTGTCTGATATATGCGGATGACATCCTCCTATATATGCCTTTTTCGACCGTTCAAATGGACCTTACACCTCTTATAGAATGTTTCAATACCATATCGGATTGGCTACAAGCACAAAACCTACGCATCCAGCACAAGAAAACGGAGGTACTGTTCATCGCTAGAGACCCAGACTTTACCCCACCAACACATATAAAGGTCAAGGAAGCGGAATTACAAACCAAGGAAACAATAAAATACCTGGGGGTTACCTTAGACCGACATCTTGACATGAAATGTCATATAAGCAACATTGTCAAAGCGATCTATTTTAAAATCCGTTCACTCAGGCATCTGCGCTCCCTACTGGAGCCAGATGATTTCCGGACCATATACCAAGCACTGATCCTACCGCACTTTGACTTTGCCAATTCCATCTTACAAGGTCTCCCGCAATCCACACTAAACCCGCTACAATTGGCCATGAATGCTGCAGCAAGGATTCTCTATGGAGCCTCCAGAAGTGACCACGTGACTCCGATTTTAAAACAGCTTCATTGGCTACCAATACACGGAAGGATTATCTTCAAAACATTAATCCTCTCATTCAAGGCCATCAAGCGCCTATCCTCCACAGCACTTAGTGAACTCATCCATACAGTGCCACCCAACAGAGCCAGGAGGTCAACAGACCTAAATTTACTAACAACCCCGAAGACCTTGACTAAATGCAATAACACAACAGCAAATAGGGCCTTCAGTCTTTACGTCCCCAAATGTTGGAATGCACTCCCACCAGACATTCGAGCTATTGCAGACCTGACCCAATTCAGGAAGGCAGTCAAATATCACCTCTTCCTCCAATACTACCCAACCAGCGATGAATCTAGAAAGCACCACCTAAGAAACACCGCCTTTTTGCAGCCCATACTCACAATATCTCAAGTATTCGAAACGGACTCATTATTTATTGTACAATTCAACCCTGTACAGGAACTTTAGCTCATGTATATAGCCTATTTCTTGTAAATAGTTCATGTATATAGCCTATTTCTTGTAAATAGTTCATGTATATAGTTCAACCCCTGTTATCCAAGTTTATACCCCTGTTCGATGTAAAACCAAACAGAATGTGTGTTTTGGTCACTTTGTTATACTGTAAACCGCGCTGATGCCGAATAGTGCGGTATATAAGCAACTGTAATAAATAAATAAAATAAATAAATAAAAGGGGAAAGATCAGTATGTTAAATCAGGTGTAGAGAGAGAATGGAAAAAACTAGAAGAGAGAAAAAAGGACAAATGGACAGCAGACAATGGAGAGTTAACAGAAGACAAAAAGAAACCAGAAGAAAGTGACTGGAGCAATTGCAACTGGAAAATAGAAACATAGAAACAGAAACATGATTGTGTGGCCGCATTTGACTCTGTAAACCATGAGCAACTCCTCGTCCGGCTCCAAGATAAAGGGATAAGTGGTTCAGCATGGAATTGGTGCAAATCTTACCTAACCGACAGATGGCAACAGGTCCGGACAGGAACTACAACCTCTCAGTCTTTCAAACAGCAACATGGAGTACCACAAGGCTCGTCCCTCTCTGCCCTACTGTTTAACATCTATATGCAACCTATATGTGAGATAATCCGCTCATTCAACATCTCATGTCTACTCTATGCAGATGATGTTCTGCTTTTCACCCCATTCAAGATTGAGAACCCGGACTTCTCTCAGCTGGTGAATTGCTTCGATGCCATAACTGACTGGCTCCATTCACAGAGTCTCAAAATCAACTTCAACAAGACTGATATACTATTCATCACGAGAAACCTATCCTTCTTGCCTCCCTCATCATTAAAGACAAGAGATGCTGAACTTCCGAGCAGAACCAGCATCCGTTACCTAGGCATAACACTAGACCAGCATCTCAACTTCAAAGCCCACATCAGCAACACCATCAAACAAATATACCACAAGATACGAACGCTAAGACATCTTCGACCCTTATTACAACCTGATGACTTCAGAACAGTTTTCCAGGCACTGGTAACCACCCATTTTGATTATGCTAACGTGATCCTGCATGGCTTACCCAAAAACACCTTAAACCCCTTACAGTTGGCTATGAATACCGCCACAAGTGTCCTGACTGGAGCCGCCAGAAGTGATCACATCACCCCCATCCTCAAAAACCTACACTGGCTACCAATTATTTGCCGGCTATCATACAAAGTAATCAATATAACCTTTAAGGCCATCAACAAAACAGCCCCAACATCCCTTATAAACCTTGTTCACCCTACCTCAGCAAACAGAACAAGGAGATCATGCACAGCCAATACCCTCCAGATCCCCACCATAAGAACATAAGAACATAAGATAAGCCATACTGGGTCAGACCAAGATCCATCAAGCCCAGTATCCTGTTTCCAACAGTGGCCAATCCAGGTCATACGTACCTAGCAGTTTTCCCCAAAAGACACAGGTTCCGCAATGCTTGTACTGGGTCAAGCATTGATATCCTGGGTCCCTTCTTAATAATGGTTTATGGACCTTTCCTCCAGGAACTTGTCCAAACCTTTTTTAAACCCAGCTACACTAACAGCCTTTACTACATCCTCCGGTAACAAATTCCAGAGTTTGATTACATGTTGAGTGAAAAAAATATTTTCTTTTATTAGTCTTAAATAGTTTACCCTGTAGCTTCATTGCATGTCCCCTAGTCTTTCTATATTCTGATAACGTAAACAATCTATCTACGTTTACCCGTTCCACTCCATTCATTAATTTATAGACTTCTATAATATCTCCCCTCAGCCGTCTCTTTTCCAGGTTAAAGAGCCCTAACCTTTTTAGCCTTTCTTTATAGGAGTATCCTTCCATCCCCTTTATCATTTTGGTGGCTCTTCTCTGAACCTTTTCTAATAACGTTATATCCTTTTTAAGATACGGCGACCAGAATTGCACACAATATTCAAGGTGCGGTCTCACCATGGAACGATATAGAGGCATTATAATATCTTTTGTTTTATTTTCCATTCCTTTCCTTATGATATCTAGCATTCTATTTGATCTCTTGGCCGCCGCTGCACACTGGGCCGAGGGTTTTAACATGTTATCCACAATGACGCCTAAATCTTTTTCCTGGGTGGTGGTTCCTAACGTGGAACCTTGCATCGTGTAACCATAGTTTGGGTTGTTCTTCTCTAGGTGCGTAACTTTGCACTTGTCCACATTAAATTTCATATGCCATTTTGATGCCCATTCTTCTAATTTATGAAGATCCTCTTGCAATTTTCCACAATCCTCTTGGGTTTTAACAACTTTAAATAGTTTTGTGTCATCTGAAAATTTGATAACCTCACTCGTTATTCCACTTTCCAGGTCATTTATGAATATGTCAAAAAGCAGCGCACCCAGCACAGATCCCTGGGGTACACCACTATTCACCTTTCTCCATTGGGAAAATTGGCCATTTAGCCCAAACCTCTGCTTTCTATCTTTTAACCAGTTCTTGATCCACAGTAGTACACTGCCTCCTATCCCATGACTCTTTAATTTTGCCAAAAGTCTCTGATGAGGGACCTTGTCAAAGGCTTTCTGAAAATCCAGATACACTATATCAACCGACTCACCTTTGTCCACCTGTTTATTCACACTTTCAAAAAAACATAACAGTTTAGTAAGACAAGATCTTCCTTGTCTAAAGCCATGTTGGCTGTCTCCCATTAGGCCATGACTATCTACATGCTGAGTAATTTTATTCTTTATGATGGTTTCTACCATTTTTCCCGGTACTGATGTGAGGCTCACCGGTCTGTAGTTTCCCAGATCACTCCTGGAACCCTTTTTAAAAATTGGTGTTACATTGGCGATCCTCCAATCTTCAGGTATTAGAGATGATTTTAATGATAGTTCACAGATGACTAATAGCAGGTCTGCAATCTCATATTTCAGTTCCTTCAATCTCATATTTCAGTTCCTTCAACACTCTTGGATGTATACCATTCGGCCCAGGTGATTTGCTACTCTTCAGTTTATCTAATAGTTGTAATACATCTTCCCGATGTATCGATATTTCCTTTAATTCTTCCACACCTTTAAATACCACTTCAGTCATGGGTAACATCCCTATATCTTCCTCAGTAAAGACCGAAGCAAAGAATTCATTCAGCCTCTCCGCTATTGCTTTGTCGCCTCTTAGTGCCCCTTTAACTCCTCTATCATCTAATGGACCATCTGACTCTCTCACAGGTTTTTTGCTACAAATGTACTTGAAAAAAATCTTTATTTCGCGTTTTTGCTTTCCGCAGCAAGCTTCTTCTCAAATTCTCCCTTTGCCTGCTTTATCAATGCCTTGCATTTGACTTGCCAGTGCTTGTGCTGTTTCCAGGTTTCGTCGTTTGGCTCTTTTTTCCATTTCCTGAAAGATGCTTTTTTGGCAACAACAGCCTCTCTGACCTCACCTTTAAACCATGCTGGCAGTTTTTTGGACTTCCTTCCACTTTTCTTAAAGTGTGGAATACAGCTGGTCTGGGCTGCCAAGATAGTATTTTTCAATAACACCCAAGCTTGATGTAAGTCTTTAACCTTTGCAACTGCTCCTTTTAGTTTTTTCTTAACTATTTTCCTCATTTTATCATAGTCTCCATTTCAAAAGTTAAAAGGTAGTACTGTGAATTTCCGTACTATCCCTCCTCCACTAATTATATCAAAGGCGATCATGTTATGATCACTATTGCCAAGTGGCCCCAACACCCTTATCTCTTGCACTAGATCTGGTGTTCCACTAAGGACTAGGTCTAATATAGCTTCCCCTCTGGTCGGTTCATGAACCAGCTGCTCCAAATAGCAGTCATTTATGTCATCTAGGAACTTTATCTCCCTAGCATGTCCTGCCGTGACACTGACCCAGTCGATACCGGGGTAATTGAAATCACCCATTATTATTACTGTGCTGTAACGTTTGTTAGCTTCCTTGATTTCTTTGAGCATTTCATCATCCATTTGTTCATTCTGGCCAGGTGGTACACCCCCACTGCCATCGCCTTCCCCTTTTTACATGGAATTTCAATCCATAGAGATTCAACAGCAAATTTTGTTTCCTGCAAAACTTTAATCCTTTCTGACTCAATGCCCTCTCTTACATAGAGCGCAACCCCTCCACCAAGTTGATCAGCTCTATCATTACGATATAGTTTGTACCCAGGTATCACAGTGTCCCACTGGTTGTCCTCCTTCCACCATGTCTCTGATATTCCAATCATATCTAACCTCTCATTTAGTACTATATATTCTAACTCTCCCATCTTATTTTTTAGACTTCTAGCATTTGCATACAAGCATTTTAGAGACTGTATTTTATTCATATTAATTTGGCTATTGGTAGACATGGGTAATTTGGGATCTTTAAGCTCTGTCTGCTCCATACTCGAGGGCATTTGGGCTACTTTACTCTTATTTGGAACCTCTCTGCTTTTGGTAGTATCCTTCAAGGATACATTCTTCCGAACCATCCGCTCTTGGGCGACTGTCGGCTTTCCCCTATTATCTAGTTTAAAAGCTGCTCTATCTCCTTTTTAAAGGTTAATGACAACAGCCTGGTTCCATCCCGGTTAAGGTGAAGCCCATCCCTTCAGAAGAACCCCTCCTTTCCCCAGAATGTTCCCCAGTTCCTAACAAATCCAAAACCCTCATCTCTGCACCATTGTCTCATCCACGCATTGAGACTCCGGAGCTCTGCCTGCCTTTTGGGTCTTGCACGTGGAATGGGAAGCATTTCGGAGAACGCTACCCTGGAAGTTCTGGATTTCAACTTCCTACCTAAAAACCTAAATTTAGCCTCCAGAACCTCCCTACCACATTTTCCTATGTCATTGGTACTGACATGTACCAAGACAGCAGACTCCTCCCCAGCACTATCTAAGACCTTATCTAGGTGGCGCCTGAGGTCTGCTACCTTCGCACCAGGCAGGCATGTTACCAGGCGATCCTTACGTCCACCAGCCACCCAGCTATCTACATGCCTAATGATCGAATCACCAACTAGAACGGCTGTCCTAACCCTTTCCTCATAGGCACATGGCCCTGGAGAAACTTCCTCGGTGCGAGAGGGTTGTACATCACCTGGAGGACAGGTCCTAGTTAAAGGATCACTTCCTGCCACACCAGGGTGATGCTCTCCTGTCACGTGACCTCTCTCCTCCATGGCAATAGGGATGCTGCCAGACTGGAGGTGGGACTTCAGGACTATATCCCTGTAGGTCTCGTCTATGTACCTCTCTGTCTGTCTTATGTTTTCCAAGTCTGCTACTCTATCCTCTAGAGAACGGACTTGTTCCCTGGGAGCAAAGAGCTCCTTGCACCTAGTGCACACATAAGACCTCTCACCAACTGGGAGAAAATCATAAATGTGACACTCAATGCAAAAGACTGGAAAGCCCCCATCTCGCTGCTGGACTGCTGTCTGCATCTTAGTTTTAAGTTTTTGTTTAGATCATTAAGTTCTTTACTTACTAAGGGTTGCAATGGATATTTATACCAATAAAACTGTACCTAATACGTTTAATATACCTTGTTCACCTGAAGCTTAATTAATCTCAGGTCCTTAATGTATGACTGATTTGGGTAACGAGCTTCACCTGAGAGCACCTCCTGTCTTTTAAAACATAAACTGCTGCTACTAGGCCCTGACTGATTTAACAAACAATAGTGGGTTCACAGATTAATTAGCTTTAATAAAAATAATTCCTTTCAGAAAATTCCCAGAAGTATATACTCACAATTGCAGATCTCTCTCCAGAAGTAACAGCCCCCTTTTCTAGTCCTTCAAGACTGAGGATCACAGAGCTCTGGTTGAGCTATTTATGCCTGTGCTGCTGAGGTAAGCTGTGGCCAACTTCCTGGATGATTAACAGTCCTTGCTTGGATAGAAGGAGTCTTTCAAAATGGCCTTTTGATCTACCACCTGGTGTTTACACCTATTGAAAAAGTTTCACAGGTCTCTTGCCCCCTAGGTAGAAGGCCTCTTTGTAAAGGTCTCTAGAAGACTTTTTGCTGCTCAAAGAGTACTGACCCTGTTTTGCCTTTTGTGCTAATCTATATTCTTATTTGATTTAAATTATAGCTCTTTGCTGCTGCTAGGCCCTAACTTATTATGAAATTTAAACTACAAGCTCTCTGCTGGGTTCTAAATTTAACCAGAAAGCTCTCTTCTGTGTTTTAAATTTAAACTAAAAGTACTTTGCTGATGCTAGGCCCTGAGTGACTATTAAATTTAAACTACAAGCTCTCTGCTGGGTATGAAATTTAACCAGAAAGCTCTCTTCTGTGTTTTAAATGTAAACTTAAATGGCTGCTACTAGGCCCTGACTGATTTAACAAAAACTAGTGGGTTCACAGATTAATTAGCTTTAATAAAAAGAATTCCTTTCAGAAAATTCCCAGAAGTAAATACTCACAATTGCAGATCTCTCTCCAGAAATAACAGCCCCCTTTTCTAGTCCTTCAAGACTCAAACAACAAAATGCAACAAAAAAACAAAGAATAGAGCCTTCAAACTCTATGCTCCCAGTTGTTGGAATGCGCTTCCAACATCCATCAGAGCCATAAGAGACCTTGCCCAATTCAGAAAGGCTCTAAAACATCATCTATTTCTTATGCACTACTCTCAACCCACCATGCCTGACACCATCTACCGCACACCCAATTAGAAACACATGTGCTGCTATCAACATATGTAAATACTGTAAATAAACTGTAATTGATGTATATAGTTTCCCCCTGTTGAAACGCAAGTTAACTTCCTGTTCATTGTAAGTGCCTATAATGAATCTATCTGGCACAAAATTGTTGTATGTAAACCGTGCTGATTTTTAAGAGTGCGGTATATAAGAACTATAAAATAAATAAATAAATGATGACAGAAAAAGACCACATGGCCTATCTAGTCTGTCCTTCCATATCAAATGTGCCAATTGTGCACTAACATCTTTCCGTTTTGTTTAATACAAGAGGAAATTAATTTATAGTTTTTTTTCTCCAGTGTTTTTGTACATTCCAAGTTTGGCTTTTGGGGTTACCAGTTTAATTACTGTCTTCCTATTTCTAAATTGTGATCCCTTGTTTTTTGTTTGGTGACAGTCTATATTCTTCATGTGTAACCAAGCTGACGTATTCTGTTCATATAGTTTCTATTTGAGATGGATAGATACAATAAGAGTAACTATGGATACCACTCTATCAACAATGAGCCGCTTGGCTGAAGACCGAACAAAGTTTAGGTCAACTATCCAGAGGGTCACCAGAAGTCAACACCAACTCGACGGCACTTAACAACAGTTTCTATTTGACAGTGTCACTTGTTCTCTTTCCCCAGTAGGAGATGTATTGGTATTCTCTGAGATGCATTGGTTTAGTATTTGCAGTGTTGCCTTTTGATAGTTAGGGTTTAGTGCATTGTGAGTCCTGGTAGTGTTGTTATTATACGTCAGGTTTGCTATGGGTGTTTATAGTACTTTCTAATGTGCCTGGCGGTTGGCACTGGAGTACAGTAATGTAGAAATCTGGTGGTCTTTCTTTATCCAGACACTCATTAAGAGGCATGCTTACTAAACGTTAGCACATGTTAACATCATGCCAATATTTATGCAAATGAGGCCCTGCAATGAGTCTCCGTACATGGCCTCCACCCCCCTTGGGCTATTCCTGATGTCATCAAAGAGGGCAGCTGCCGCTAAGTGTCTTTTGTAGCAGCAGGAACTTGTGTCTTTGTTGCCAGCACTATGTTGTACTTTCTCCAGTCACCATGAGATGGTGTCATACTTGGACACAGGCACTTCTGGTTCTCTCACAAGAAACAGGAAGTGCCTGTTCTCACATTCCCCAGCAGTGAGCTGTGGGAGTGAAATCATGAGATCTCTGGCTCTGTGCAAGATAGAAGAATGACTGGTGTGGGGGCTGAAGAGCTATTACTGGGGCTTGGATAAGGGGGAGACCGGAGGAGGCACATTCCAATGTGGTCATCCAAGCCCCTGTGTGGCCAATCAGAATTGGGATGCCCAGAGATAGATCTGGTTCTGATCTCACGAGGGCTAGATGTACCTGAAGTATCAGAATTGGGTATACGGCCTGAACGTGCAGGCCGGGCCCTGATTCCGACTGGCCTGCATGCCCAGCAGATCCCCGGCTACCTCAGTTAGGCTCCTGAATGGAGCCGCAGTGCCATGGCGTCCCGTTGCTATAGCACCACGGCTCCATTCAGGAGCTGCGAATCTCATTCATTCCTCGCAGCCGGATCTTCGATCCGGACCATGGCCAAGGTTAGGCTGTGGGGAACTTCCTTGAACCCCCTACCTTTTTATCGCGGCCTGGCAGCAGGATCCCCCGACACCCAGGGGGACTTATTCCACCTCTGCATTGGAATAAGTCCCCCGTCTGTTCACGGCCCTGGATGTACAGGGCCGACCTCTGAATTGGCTCTGTATGTCCGGAGTCACAGTCCACCCATGCACGCCCTCACTCTGCCTCTGGAATGCCCCCTCCTGCCCCTGTCTAAGCCTCCCCATACAAATGTATTGTTCGTATGGGGAGGCTTTAGCCGGGGCTGGCAGGGAGGCAAATAGCAGGGATGAATGTCCCAACGGGATGTCCTTCCATACTATTAGTGGGACAGAATGACCCCCATAGTGTTTCTGGGGCTTTTAGAAGGATGGGTGATGCAATTGCCAGAGCTTGGGGAATGGGATTGTTTTGGAAAATTGTGTTTTGGGTCACTGAATGTATCTATCTAAAAACCACTAAAATCTTTTATTTTTTTGCAGTGTAAATACACTGATTAACCTCTATACTTCCTGGGAAACCACCTAAATGCCTTAAAAATAATCCTCTAAAATTCCAAATGATAAGCATCTAGGATCAGACGCTTATACTTTTGAAGTAGGCGCATAGGATCAAATTTGTATGGAAAATACTGGACGAGGCAATCGCCAGGAATGCAAATCTCCGATTCTTTTGTGCTTTTGTTCGGATTTCTGGCTTGTTAGTGAGGTTCCCTGGGAGTGAGCAGTTTCGTGGTATTTCAGCCTCTCAGCCTTCTCCACGTGCTCTATTCAGACTCTACCACCAAGTCAAAGTAGCGTATCATGGGGACTAGGCCTATTTGTGCTGCAAGACAGTGTGGAAATTATAAGATAGAGAGAGGCATAGTCTTGGAAAAATCAAGGGAAACAAAGTAAAAGCAAAATTAATAGATGTAAATAATCAAATTCACGGCACAGAAAGAAGAAGAGAAATTAAAAGAGTAAAGCCGGTTGCCTGAAACCGAATAGAAAGGTCAAACGTAGGAAGAATGCTTGAGACCAAACCGAATATGTCTTTTCTAAATGCCCTGAAAAAGTAACTTTGTGGTCACAAATGGTCCTGTAAATTAACTTTGGATAATTCTTATGTTAGTCTAATAGAGAGTATAACAACCTGCAATGAATCATTCTGAAAAGAGAAAGTATGAAAGAGAGATTGATGGCTATTAAGATCTAATTAGACCTTGGCAAAGTGCTGGTTCAGGAGCTTTTGCTGAGCTTCATATCTTGGGTTAGGAAAGATCATGCTGCAGAATTGGCTATATATAAATAGTGTTTGCTGGTTTGTCTGTCTGTGGAGTACCAGGTACAGATGATTTGAAGGCAATCAAAGGATGAACTCAATGAACCTCTCATCTTCTTTCAACCCAGCCAACCATGTAACAATGTCTAGACCCATGATGAAGTTTAATGGGTTATAATATTAAAAGCATTTCTGCTTTAGCAGAATAATAAAAACCAGAGGGACAAGAACCACACTGAAGTAGGAGTTGGACTTCCAGGCCTGGACTATAAATTTCCTATTCCCTGGGATAGTTTAGTTTGCCTCTATAGAGTTTGTTTGCTAAATTGCAAAGGAAGGTTTAACCTAATTACACAAGAGAAAAGTTGATTATTGCAGAAACAACTTGCATAGTTACAGAGCACAGGGAGGTTGTGCCTGAATATATACTGGAAAGCATAAATCACATTCCACCTGATTAAATCCAAAGCTTTAATTTAGTCAAGGAGTTCTGCTGACCTCATTAAGTATAATTGGAAAGTTCATGCAGTTTATGAAAGCCCGATTCCTGAGATTAAATTATTGCCTTTATATTCAATTGGGTATCATTAAATATAAAAGCGTATGATCCATCAGAAACGCTTTCACTGGGAAGGTGAAAAAAGGATAGTATGAAAGAGATATTTCTTCCAGGCTCAAACACTGAAGAAGGGACTCAAGCTATCGATAATTACCTTGAGCAAGTCTCTCTCATTAGCGGTACTCTTTCAGTCTCAAGTGGGTACTTCCTCCTGCAACTCCCACCCCCCTATGCACTGCTTCTCTCTGCGGTTTCTAAATCAAGGTTCCAATCTTAATATGAAAAGAAAGTAGGGCTGAGATATAGTCACAACTGGAATGTCATTTTCAGTTCTAAAAGCACACCTGCCCCCTCCCCAATCCCCACTGGCTTTCTGGAAGACCTGGAGACTCAACATCCACTTTGACCGGCCTTCCAGACCCCTTGACACAGCATTTCTGACCCTCCTGCATGATCTTTCACTATCTCAGCATGTCACTTATCCTATGCACACTGCTGGTCATGCGCATGCTGTTGGACATACGCTCAATCTCATTCTTACCCTCACTGGCCAATGTCCTGCTCCCTCTTCCACTACCCTGGTCAGACCATTTCTGTATCTTTTTCTCTTTGGCACTTCAGTTCATTCCCTCTTCTTAATTGGTTCAACTTTTTTCATCAGCACCCCTCCCACCTCGGTTGTCTCAACGTATCACACCATCTTCCCTTCAGTAGTTTCCTTCCCCTGACACCATCCTTCTCCCAGATTTTGCTACACTCTCCTCTGATGACCAAATTTCTCTTTGGAGCTCTGCCTGATCTCTGCCCTGGAACAGCTGGCTCCATTTTGCCCCATGTCTTCTCATCCCCATCCATGCCACCATTCCTGGTTTCATTCCGGTCTTCACATCTACCATCCTCATCTTTGTTGTGCCTATCATCTCTGGCAGAAACATCCTTCCCCTGAGTCCCTCATGCACTTCCATCATTGCCACCAGCATCATCGTTCACTCCTTCATCACACTAAATGGTCCTACTATACAGAACTTATCTCCTCTTCATCAAACTCATCTTCTCAACTCTACTCGTTTCTTCGCTTTATCTCGGCCCCCTCCACAATGCCCTTTGTCACATCTAACTCTCCCCTTCCATATCTGACCCAGCTTGTAACTTTCATTTATGATAAAATTCAATCGCTGCACTCCATGTTTCTCATCTGCCTGCCCCCATTGAGCCCTCCTTCAGCTCCAGTCATCACCATCCCTCTCTCAAAGTTGGTCTTCCTTCTGCCTCATAACCTCAGCTGAACTGTCCAAAGCCCTTTCATCTTCCCATAGAACTACCTGTCACTCTGATCCCATTCCCTCTCACTGGATCTCTGAACCTGTCCTGGCTCTCCTTCCTCCTATCCTCACCATGTTCAACACTAGCCTCTTCTCTGGCACTTTCCTTTCCCCATGGAAACATGCCTTCATTCATCCCCTCCTCAAAAAAACTTCCATTGATCCCTCCATTCTAGCACACTGACGCCCTGTCTCTAACCTCCCCTTGCTCTCTAAGGGATTGGAAAAGCTGGTGTTTGACTAGCTCTTCCCTCACCTTTCACCCATGCCAGTCTAGTTTCCAATCTGGCCATAGCACTGAAATTGTTCTCTTGTCCTTTCTTAATGAAATACACTCCTCTCATGATTCTGGTAACATTTCTCTACCTGTCAATCTAGATTTCTCTTCTGCCTTCGATCTGGTTGACCACTCCACTCTCCTCTCCCGTCTCTGTAATATTGGTGGCCAAGGGATTGTTCTGCACTGGTTTCACTTCTTCCTCTCTTCTAGGTCCTTCTTGGTCCTATCCGGTACTTCCTGCTCTGCCCCTGTTTCTCTTCCATGTGGTATCACCAAAGATCTGTCCTGGCTCTCACTCTCTTCAATGTCTTTCTTGCTCCTTTGCTACAACTCATCCAACAGCATGGTATTTCAGCCTATTCATATGCCAATGACAATATCCTCCCACATCGTACTGATTTCTCAGCTACTGATCTATCACCTCTCAATTCATGCATCGTAGCTCCTGGCTGTCATCCTACACCTTAACCCATCAAAGTTCACAGCCATCTGGTTCACATTTGGTGGTCCCTGTCCCTCTATGGTACCCCTGCTCTCTAATGTTTCCATTCCTCTGGTCTCCACTCTTTGTTATCTTGGCATTACCTTAGATTTCTTCATGTCTTTCTAGGAATATTTCTTCACACTCATCCACCTCTCTTTCTTTACTTTGTACCAAATCTGAGCCATTTGACCTTTCTTGCCCATTTCTGCTCTCACTTCTTTAGTCCTCTCTCTTGTCACATCGCAAATCAACTAGTGCAATATTGCCCTGGCTGGACGTCCCCAATATCAAATCAACCATCTTCAACTCCTTCAGAGCACTGCTGCTCGCCTGATTACTCACACACCCTGCACAGATTACATCACACCCAAACTCATTCATCTTCATTGGCTTCCCATTCAGTCCCACATTCACTACAACATACTAATCCTGGTCCACAAGGTCATTTACACCAGTTCCCCTCAGTACCTCGCTGATCTCATCCATCTCCACAGCTCTCACCATGCCCTCCGATCCCTTCATGTTAATGGATTATACCGCCCCTTCGCTTCACAGGCACACCTACAATCCACTCGCAACCCTGCTTTCTTTTTCCTTAGTCTCTCACTCTGGAACTCCCTCCCCCCTGCCCTCTGTCTTGTGCTCTCCTTCCATAGGTTCAGAGCTATGCTGAAGACTCATTTGTTCTCCCTTGCCTTTGAACTCCCACAACTCATTCCATAATCCCTCTCCTCTTCCCCCCCACCAAACCTCCTCCATTTCTTCCCTTTGCTCCTTTTATGTGACTGCATCTTCTCTGTCCTGCCACATTTTGGCGTTCCTTTCTTTTTCCTAGCATCTATTTTCTATTGTAAACTGCTTTATTGCGGTATATCAGAAATGATGATAAAGATACCTACAATTTACAAATTGTTTATTGCAATAGAAACGGACAGAATATGCCATCATATTGACTAATAACATCATTTATTACACAGGTACACTAAAAAAAAAAATTTTTTAAACTGCCTCTAATGTTTCGATTGATTTTTACGTTTTTTTGTGCGCTGAATCCAAATCTGGTAACCAATTTGCTCCATCACGTACAGATTTTTTGCTACATTGGGTTAGCAGTTTGAGGTGAACGTTTCAGATTGAGTGCGATCGAGATAAAAGTTTCTTGGATGAATTCTTTATACTAATTGTTTAGTAGTTATTCAAATAAGAATAAAGAAAATTGTAACAAGGCAGCACATAAGAATAGAGTAATGTCAACAAAACACACTGTGATGGTAGCAAAATTGTCTGCACTTAAAACAGCCACATACATGTGCACAAACATTGAGCATATAAGAGCGAGGTTAGACACAAAACAAAGCAAAGAAAATGTGCAAAAAAATGTTGTACAGGTATGTATGTAAGAATAGAAAACGCAAACCGCACCATTGCAATACATGAAGACAAACACCCGATGGTGTGAAAATAAAATTCTAATAAATGAGATCCGACACTGTGGTAATAACTAGCAAATTTTTATTTCAAAGTTTAGTAAAAAACACGATATTTGTCAACACAGTTTAGATTTTAAAGTCATTCTTGGGTCAATCAATCTCCTGGTGGGCCCGTTTCTTCTTCCCCCGAATGCTTCTCTTGGTGTGCTGCTTGGCGTATTTTTCATCTGGGGTTTTCCCGCAGCAGCAACCAGCAGAAATCAGCCATCATAGTGGTGTTCCATCTTCCTTGGTACCTTCTCTCTGCGTCCTTGATGTCCTGGTGAAACCTTTCACCTTGTTCTTCACTGTACGCCCCCAAGTTTTCTGGACAGTAGTTCACATGGGAGTGCAAGAAATGGACTTTCAGGCTCATGTTACAGCCTTGTTCTTTGAAGGCATTGAGCATCCTGGCAACAATATCCTTATAGTTCTCATCCTGCCTGTTCCCCAAGAATTTGAGAACAACATCCTTGAAGGAATCCCAGGCTTCTTTTTCCTTCTCAGACATCATTTCAGCGAATGCTCCATCTGAAATGAGTTTCCTTATTTCAGGGCCAACAAACACTCCTTCCTTTAGCTTTGCTTCAGAAAGTCGGGGAAACTTTGAGCAAAGGTACCGAAAGCACTCACCATCTTTTGAAAGGGACTTGATGAATTGCTTAATGAGACCCAACTTAATGTGGAGAGGTGGTAATTGAATTTTATCACGAGGTACCAAGCTCTCATGAAGAACATTTTTCTCACCGGGTCTCAAATACTCCCGAATTGGCCAGTCTTTTTTCCCCCAGTGTAGGTCGCGGGCCCGGCTATCCCACAAGCAAAGGAAGCAGGGATATTTGGTGAAACCGGATTGCTGCCCTAATAGCATGGATAGAATTTTAAAGTCTCCACAAATCATCCACTTATGCTCATCATAACGAATCTTCTGAAGAATCAGGGCCAAATTCTCGTATTTTTCTTGGAGAATAACAGAGTGAGCAATAGGAACTGAAGCGAATGTGTTGCCATTATGAAGAAGAATACCTTTTATGCTGTCTTTTGACGAATCAATGAACAGCCGCCATTCAGCAGGATCATACTTGAGTTTAAACTTTTCCATCACTTCGTATATATCGTTGCAAAATACCAAATCTTCCTCTTTGCTGAAATACTTCAAAAATTGTGTCTCGCGGTTGCGGTACCAATAAAAAGTTGTTCCTGGTGACAATAGATTTTTCTGTTTAAGCCGAGAACCTAGCAGTTGGGCAGCATCTTTTGGGAGTCCTAAATCCCGGACTAAATCATTCAATTCAGCTTGAGAGAAAAGTTCAGGTTTCGGATCTGGTTCAGTTTCAAACTCGGAAGTACTGGACTCATCGGGAAAAAGCCATCTGATGAGTCTCATCATGATCAGAACCGTCCACACAAATATGATCCAAAGATTTTGGTGGTTCAGGCACAGGTACTTCGTTGCTATGAGGCATAGGCCTAATTGCTGAGGGAAGGTTGGGGTAACTTATTACGTTCTTATTTTTTAAGTTATATCCCTTCACAATGCAAGAGCAAAAATAGCAGTCACTGCTGTGGTCTCTTTGTTCACGCCACATCATAGGTATTCCGAAACGAAATGCTTGTTTTTTACCTTTCATCCATAAGCATAGATCTTCCTCACATGTCTTGCACACTTTGTGAGGAGCCCACGGTTTGTCTTGATCGCCTAACTTCAAACCGAAATAGGCGAAATATACTTTTTTAATAAATGCAGAAATGTTCCTCTGCCGCTTTTTCACGGTATATTCCCCACAAATAAAACAAAAACTGTCCGGAGAGTTGACGCAACCTCTGGCTCTGTGAGCCATCACAAATACACAGCACTGCAAACTACAACTGCAGTGAACCACTTCGGAATAAAGCTGGATTACGACTGAGCAAACAAAAGGTAATAATGAACTTGCAAGAAACTGAAATTTGACAGGAACGTTCATGTCGCAACTACCGTGTTTGAGCGAGCAAACGAGGCGAGGTGAACAGGAAAGAACATGCGCCAGCGCGAGTACTGGATTTAGCCCCCAGCCTCCCAATTGTCCTGTTAATGTATAAAATGAATACAAAACACTCTAAAATATCATGAGGGAGTGTTTCTAGTTAGTTAACCATTACAACCTCTATTTTGGGCCAAGAAAATAAACTGCAGTCAGCTAAAAAGAAATTATGTGAACATTCCTTATATGGGTAAGAAATCTAATTTTGCAATTAAACGTGACATGATGGAACATTTTGGCTATTTTTCCTGGATTCAGCACCCCAAAATCTATAGGAATCAGTTGCAAAACTGGAGGCAGTTTTTTGGTAGTGTACCTGTGTTATTTATTTCATTTGATATACTGCTCTTTGTGATTGAAAGACAAGTTTAAAAAATTAAAGATGGAAATAGACAGGCTTGAAAGGAACTCCAGTTTCATATAGAAAAGAGAGAAGAACTGACAGAGCAACATGAAACAAAGAGGTGTCATAGACAGGCAAGTTTGCTCAGTCTTGTCTGTCCCACTTCCAAATGCTTGGTTAAATAAATATAGGCAATGCACCAAAGACCAGTTGCTTCTGAATAAAATCATCATGGTCAGTTGTGAGAGAGGCTGAATTCTCAGCATAGCCTGGACAGACTAAGAGATCTTTGATAGCATTCCCACATTCATGAATGATAAATTGCCTTGAAATGTATAAAATAAGCCCTGGCCTGACTGAGTACATAAAGTTCACCATGAAAATGTGACACTATAGCCTTTGTGTCTCTTTGTGGTTCTCTGCTGCCTGTCTGTGCTTGTGTGAGTGTGTGTGTGTGCTTGTATGTGTGCAAGTGCATATTAAGTACTGTAGGTGCTGGTGGGGGGAGTCACTGGATGTTGGTGGAAGGAGTCAGGAGCCACAGAGGATATGAACATACAATATGAACTGGTCATGCTGTGTGAGGCCCATGGGGAGCACAGTAGAGCTCCTAGAAAGTATCCTTATCATAGGCCCCCAAACCAGTGCCTCACCAGCTTGTGCTTTGACAAGGTCACCATCCACCATCTTTGTCAGGAGTTAGAGCTACTTCTTCACTCCACTACACGGGGGAACCCGCCCATGCTCATCTACCTCAAGGTCTCCATGGCCCTCCCCTTCCTAGCCATTGGCAGTTTCTAGCCTGTGTTGGCTGTAACAGCAGGTCTCAGGCAGTCAGCCATCTCACAGCTCATCTTGTGGTTCCTGAGGGCCTTTCTAAACACACACTACAGAATATGTCGCCTTTCCTGAGTGTGCAGCAGAGGCAGCTGGACCATGACCCTGTTCTTTGAGGTGAGAGTCATTGATTGCACACATTTGGCCATCAGGTACCACAATGGAAGGAGGCCACCTACCATGACAGAAAGGCATTCCACTCACTGAGCATGCAGGTGGTCTGCAGTGCATAGTGGGAGATAACTGATGTTTTTCCAAGGTTTCCAGGTTCCTGTCATGACTCATACATCCTCAGCCTCTCTGGCATCTATGAGAGATGTCACTGGTGGATGGCTGCTAAGTAAGCCTTGCACCATGCCACTCCATCACCTAGACATGTACATGCTAGGAGGTCTCAGTGATCCATGGTACTCCAACAATTGGCAAACTGATCCCATAGTTGCTGTGCCTATCTAACACATGAAATACCCTGGCATCAAACCCTAATCTGTGTCTACTCTCTTCACTCACTCAAGGGAGAGAGGCTACCCTCTGAGGAGGTGGCTTTTGACCCCCATCATTGCCACACACAGATGCAGGGAAGCAGTACAATAGGGCCTATAGACACACCCGTTCCATCATCGAGAGGACCTTTGGCCAGCTCAAGAGCCACTTCCACTGCCTTGATAGATCTGGGAGTGAACTCCTGTACAGTCCATCCAGGGTATATAAGATTTTTATGGTTTGCATGCTTCACAATCTGGAAAAGAGGCAGCAACAACCCCTGCCTAAAGAACAGGAAATGTCAGATCCAGACATAGAAGAAGATGCTGAAGGCCCTAGGTAAAAGGATACTGGCCATCCACAATAGCTGGGCATGAATGCAAGAGAATAGCTCATACACAGGCATTTCTTATGAAGGCAGATGTTTAATTGCTCAAACTGAAAGTATAAACATGGGAGTGTCCTAGCCATCTCCATCCCCCTACTCCATGCCCATCCTCCCCATCTTCCATACCCATTTCTGCCCCAAACACCACTCCCACCTCCAATCACATCACCTTCATTGTGCAATGCCCCCTACCCCCAGCACTCCCATCACCGGCCCAGTCACACAACCACCAAACCCCTTCACGCACTAGCACCATCTATATATACTCCCCACCCAATCCTCCAGAAAAAGCCCTCTACCCTTTATAATCTCCCCTGCAGCACAAGCCCTTTACCACTCCTGTTCTAAGGGTGCACATAAGAAGGTAATTTCCTCCTGTGTCCCCTCCTCCATCCTCTACCTCTCAGCCTCTGCCTTCCAACCCTTTTTCTCAACTCTGAATATTTTTTTGCAATGGTGTACTGGATGATGTCTCACTGCTCTCTGAGGAGTTTTCAGAGACATCATCCAACTCACCAGAGCAATGAGAGGTCTCTTGGAAGGGGGGAAATTAAAGAGACGCTCCCCATCCTCATGACCCAGGCCTCAAAATGTGGGAAGAGGGTGGCATTGCTGAACAGCCAGATGCTCTGATGAGATTGAGCCTGTGGTGGTGGATGTAGAGGTGTCCTCCTCTTCTTTGTCACACATGTAACCTGGGAGGCCAGGGGCACAGATGCCGCTGAGACAGTTTGCAGAGCTGTTGGGCGGACCATGGCGCATTTCTCCATGAGGTGAGCAAGTCTCTGTGTAGCTCCTGCATCTCATCTATGAGGTTCTCTGATGCCTCCAACTGCCTTTCTTCCAGGCACATACAGCACACCTAAATGGTCAGCAATCTTCTCAGCAGCTTGATTTTCTTTGCTCACTGTGCCTGGAGCTGTTGATTCTACTACAGCAGACATTCACCACAAAGCAACAAATTATGACTCTACTGACTGCAGCTAGGGATGTTTGGGTTCACAGCTGCTGGTGTGCTCTCACCAGATTCCTAACCATCATCAAAGGAAAGTATAGGTGGAAGCTGTATATCGCCACCTTGATGTCTTCTTTGTTCTCCACCTAGACATTAGCATAATTACACCCTTCACATTCTGATATCCCTACTGTCTGGACATCTGTTCCCCAATGTCAAATTTGGATACCACCCTCTTTCCTGGGTGCCACAGAATGTATCCCCTGACATCAGTGCTGCTCTCCTCCTGTGGATCTACAGCTGTGGTCTCTTCTATAGGCAGACTACCTTAAAATTTCATCTATTTAAAACATCGAAACCTTACCTGGACCCTTTGAATTTCAGGGCAGTTCTCTAGCATGTAGTTCTGACACCTATGGATCATTGTAATTCTGTGTTTTCTGGATTAACTATGTCTACTATGAAATCCTTGCAACTTGTGTGCAAAATTCTGTTGCACACCTTGAATATCCCCATGCATGAACATATTACCCCAGTATTATCCTCTCTTCACTGGCTTCCAATCATGCAGCAAGCTAAAGTCAAAGTCTTAACACTGGTATTCCAGACACTGCAGAGTACTGAAGAGAAGGTTTTCTCAGACCATTGATGTGGTATTGGTAGAATGGCTCATAAGTACTGAGGTCTTTTTTCTTCTCCCCCTTTTGTAAGGTTGTATAACTCAGCTTGAATGAGAGAAGTATTAAGATTACTTTCTTGGAGTTGTTAGTTGAATATCAGATGTATTGTACCTTTTTTTGAGGGGGGTTTGGTGGTGGTTTTTGGACCTATTCTATAAAGGCGAATCTGTGCGGATTTTTCTTTCTAGAATCCTGGTGTAAATGGCCACAGACTTGTGTACATATTGTCATGATCATGTGCAGCAGCTCTAGAGCAGGTGTAAATAGCTTTGTGTATCTTACATGTGTTGGGGGGCCTATGAGGGAGAAGTGACCTAGTGGTTGGGGCAAGTTGCCTCAGGCCAGAAGGTCAGGGATTTGAATCCCACTGAAGGACAGAATCCTCAGGCCGGAGGGGTTTCTAGTCCCATAGATGCTGCTTGTGGCCTTGGGCAACCCACTTAACCTTCCATTACCTCAGGTACAAAATGTAGATTGTGAGCCCTTTGGGGACAAGGGAAATATATACCATACCTGAATGTACACCGCTTCTACTGCCAACTTCAATCCTTTCACCTTGCTGCTTCTTATGCCTGGAACAAACTACCAGAGTCTGTACATCAGGCTTCATCTCTGGCCCTTTTCAAATCCAGGCTGAAAACTCACCTCTTCAAGGCTGCTTTTGGATCCTGTTCCACTTTGTCTCCTATGTGTTTCCTTAGCTTACTGTCACCTGGCACCACAGTACTGGGCTTCCCCGGGGAAGTTGGAAATGTAATCACAGTGACCAGGTAAATGATGGTAAAAGCCAACTTTCTACAGAGAGCGACACTCAGGAAAAAGAAAAAAACTAGACTCCCCAGGAATATCTTCCCCCCCCTACTCCCCCCCCCCCATCTCTTCAATAGAGAAAGAGAGGAAAGGAAACAAAAGGTGGAGTGAAAATTACTGTTATAGAGGATAGGAGCCTTGGGACCTCAGGATGTTAAAAACATCAGGACTCCGGTATGTGTTAAATTAATTTTACTTAAATAAGGTAAGTATGGAACAAAAGTATAAACAATTACAAATGAAGGGAATAATCCATAAAGATAAACATCAAACTCATATGTGCTTCAAATGTAACTCTTTCTCCTGGAACTTAGGACCTATTGAAGGTCTCAATTCAAACTGTGTCCAACTAATGTGTCCAATAACTATTGAGCTCAAATGTAAATAAAGTTTCATAAACTTGTGTACAAAAGAGGGCTACTTATCATCCACCACATGGAATGTCATTAAGACCCTTGTTGACCAGCGGCTTCTTGGGTGGGTCCTCTCACTGGATCTCCGAACAGAATTCTCTTCAACAGTGGTGCAGGTTCAGGGAGGTGAAGTGAAGTCTGTCTCTGATTTTTCCCAAACCCTGACTCAACTTTAACTTCCCATTAACTCCTTCTGGTGCTTTACTACAGAAAAATGGGCAAGATCAAAATTTAGCAAGCTTGCTTGGAAAAGGAAAACTGTTTCACTCACACCTTACCTCTCACTCAAAAATCAAACTTATACCCAATCAAACGCCGTTTCATTCCCATCTACATACTTTCATTCTACCCCTTACACACTTCCTTGAATATTCTCACCTGTTAGATTTTTCTAAGTCTCTCACCTCTCTTACCCTTAATAAGCTAATGTCTTTGTTTCAGTGATACCAAGTGTCATAAGGTAGCACCATCAGAACCCATGGAAGTAGGAGATTGTGAGCAAAATGTAAGGGAAACTGACAGCTCAGGTTCACGCATGGGGGAAGGTTGCTATGAGCAACAGATGAAAACAAAGCCACGTAGTGTTAGGGAAAGCCCGAACAGAAAGGGAGCACAGAATTCATTAGAAAATGAAGAGCACCTGCATGGGGGCGGAGCCCAGGCTAACGCCAATTTGAACGTATTTAAAAATCACTTACCGGAAGGTAGAGGAACTGAAGGAGAAAGTGGAACTGAGAGAGAAGTAGTAGGAACTACAAGGGCTGTAGTTGGAACTACGGGAGAAACATTAGGAACTGCTGAGCTTGAGAGCAGTGTCCGTGGAGCTGTGAGGACGGAGCCAAGGGGATTATCCAGAGTACATGAGGTTGGTGATTCTCAGAGAAGCTGTTGGGAACAGCAGTGCACAGCCTCTCAATATTCCCAGGAGTGTTGCTGTGAGGCAAGCAGAGAAGGCAGTCCAACAGCCAAGGCTTTAAGATATAAATTACCTAACACCAGAAATGCAGAAGGGGAAAACTTTTACCCTGAAGCACATTTGAATGAGTCAGAGAAACACCGTGGAAAAGGGGCTTCCAAGCAGAGCTGTGCTTATCCGAGCGAGCAGGAAACAGCAGTGCCTAAAGGTAGGCGTATTTACCCTAATAAGAGAGGTTTGCAATACCCTGACTTTCTATGCACATACCAGGAGCTCTGTAGTTCTCAGGAACCCAACTACAGGAAATACGGTAGTTACTCACGGGCCACTAGTATAGTGGGGGAGGAGAGTGTTTTAACTCCCCGACAAGAACCTTATAACTTTAACGGCAGTTGGGAGCCAGAAGTTTACTCAGATGAAGAGGAGATGCAGATTGAACTTCTTGGAGAATCTTTAGAGGAAAATGAGATGGACTGCACGTACACATTATCTGATTGTATAGCATCTCTATGTTAAAAGGCAGCCAGAACTGTTTATGAGAAGAAACAGGTGCCAGAGTTCCGTGAGTAAAAGGAACTGTTTTCTGTTACTTTTTGTTCATGGTTTAATGCTGAAGAAAGCTAAGTTTTGTTGAAAGTATTTTTCTTTAATTGTGTTATCAGACGAAGGGTCTGACCTGCTTTAAGTTCCACTGTTATGAATCCACCCCGGACGGGGAATAAAGCCTGAGTTTAAACCTTACCCTCTGCTTCAACTACACTTCTTTGGCTAACGGTGAAAACTACAGGATCCAGAAGGCCTTGCTAAAGCCTTCATAGGAGCTCTAGCCATAAAAATACTGCCCCATCAAACGACCCAAGCCCTTTTTAGCCTCTGGGTACGTTAGTGGGTGACATGAGTGGCGTCGTCTAGAGGATTTATTTTTAACTGTGGAAAAAAAAAGGGACACTTTTGAAGAAAAATACTGCTGTACCGGAGGACCCATAAGAAGCAAGCACACAGGACAGGCCAGACGCTGATCGAGGACCTTTCTTGCCAAAGCCTGAATCTACGCAGATCCTAAGGTAACTGATACCTAGGGCACTAGCATAGGTGGATAAAAGGGCAAGAAAGGGGGCGTTCCTGTGGTGCGGGAAAGGGGGTGAAGAAGTGTAAAAAGTACCGCACTTGGTGGTTTTCTTTCTCTTCTTTTCTCCGCAGGGTCACAGCAAGAAGATGGAGGCCCAGGATATAATGAGCTGGATGCAACACCAGTGGGACAAACAACTGGAGTTAGCACGGCACATGCAAGAGCAAACAGCAAAAATGATCATGGAGCAGCAGAGGCCACTTCTGGAGACCATGAGGGCATTTTTGGAAAAGTCACCAGGACATGGGACTGAGAACCCCTACGTAGTTCCAGGGGTAGGACTTAATGCGAGTCATGCGTTTACTTTGGGACAGTTAAGTCCACAGGACAACATTGATGATTTTATTGATGCCTTTGAACGAATAGGGGGGGGGGGGCATTGAAATGGCCACGAGAGCAGTGGGCTACCCGCTTTGCTGTATCTCTCACCGGGGAAGCTCTCTCTGCTTATAAAGCAATGCCTGCCATCCTTGCTACTGACTACGAGGAGATAAAAAGGGCATTTAAGGATAGGTTGGGCCTTTCTAGCATGCATTATCGTAGGCTGTTTAGAGAAGCTAGGATGAGGGCCCAAGAAACCCCTAAAGCTCTGCAGCAGAGATTAAAGAATTTGACCTACAAGTGGTTAACCCCTGAGCAGAGGACAATGGAATCAGTGTTAGATATAATTATCTTGGAGTAGTTTCTCTAGGCTGTGCCTACCGAAGTAAAAAAGTATCTCACCTTGCAAAATTGTCAGAATACCAATGCTGCAGCCAGTCTAGCTGAACGCTATTTTGAGGCTCAGATAGTGGGCACCTCAGAAATAAGTCTGAGGAAAGCAGCGGGCATGGCAGAGCATAAAAGAGAGAAATATGTTAAAGGGAAAATGTTTAATGTATGTGGTAAGAATACTAATGATGACATTTTTTCTATACACAAAGGGAAATGTTATGTGTGCGGGCGAGCGGGCCACTTCCAAAAAGACTGCACGGAGCGGACTATCCTCATGGCTGGGAGAGAAAAGCCAACACAAGATGGGTTCCTGATTCCTGTGCAGGTAGAAGGAATAGAGGAACTGGCGCTGCTTGACTTGGGGGCTGACCAGAGCATGATCTCACGGAGGCTCTGGGACGCCATTGAGGGGCGCCATCAGTCAGCCCCGAGTCAAGCAGAGGGCCAGGGGTGGATCCGTTGCGTACATGGTGCATCGTCCCCTTATCCTTTACACAGGGTGTCTGTCAGAGGGTTGGGGGTCACACAACCATTACTGGTGGCCATTGTTCCACGATTGCCACACCAGATAGTGTTAGGACGTGATTGGGGCCCCTTTTGCCAAGAGTTAGGGGAGGGTCTTCATAAAATAGGTTATGAGGTCACGCCACCCCAACCAGAGACAACAGGAGCGAGGGTAAAAGCCTTAACAGCGGGAATCCCTAGTCCCCTATTTGCTAAAGTGAAAAAGGCTAGCTCCCCATCCAAAACCCCTGTTGCTGGAGCACCTCCAGTGAAGCAGAAATTTCTGTTAAAATTCTGTAGAGCCACACCTAGAGCTAAAAGCCCACAAAGAGCTTCTGCTGGAGCAGCTGGATATGATCTCTTCAGCACGGAGGAAGCAGTCGTCCCGAAAGGTGGGAGAGCTTTAGTGAGTACCGGGGTACAAGTGCAGATCCCCGAGGGATGTTATGGCCGAATAGCCCCAAGGTCAGGCTAGCGGTAAAGCACTTTATAGACATCGGGGCGGGAGTGATAGACCCCGATTATAGAGGCCTGGTCAAAGTCCTTATTTTCAATTTTGGGAAAACGGACTTCAAAGTACAGGAGGGTGATCGCATTGCACAATTAGTGTGTGAACGTGTGGGCTTCCCCATCGTGGAAGAGGTGCCCGCATTGACACCTACCACCAGGGGGATGGACGGATTCGGTTCCACTGGCCAGAGAGAAATTAAGGGCATGACGGCCTTAGCAGAGGAGAGGAGAGAGGAGGACCTCGGGCCTCAAACCTCTGACTGGAAAGAAAGGCCAGAACCGAGGTTAGGTGTTGGGCTATCCCCACAGCAGCAGAGGGAGCTGATGCAGCTGTTGGGGAAATTTAAGGATGTCCTTACCACAAAACCGGGCGAAACCTGCTTGGTCGCCCATGAGGTGATCACAACCCCAGGCCGGATTATCAGACAACGGCCCTATTGCATGCCGGAGACCAAGAAAAATGAGGTCATTAGGCAAGTAAAAGAAATGGTCGCGATGGGCATTATCGAGGAGTCCCACAGCCCGTGGTCAAGTCCCATAGTGCTAGTTCCGAAGCCGGACAGGACCCTCAGATTTTGTATTGATTTCCGGCAAATCAATGAGATCTCCCAATTCGATGCATATCCGATGCCCCGCATCGACGATTTGTTGGACCGGCTGGGTCAAGCAAAATACTTGACCACGCTAGATCTCACAAAGGGGTATTGGCAAATACCCCTTACACGTGATTCCAAGGCAAAGACGGCGTTCAGCACCCCTATAGGGTTATTTCATTTTAAGCGGATGCCGTTTGGGCTGCATGGGGCAGCAGCCACCTGCCAGCGCCTAGTAGACCAAGTACTGAGGCCTCACCATGATTATGCTCTCGCATACATGGACGACATTGTCATCTATAGTACGACCTGGTCCCAGCACCTCGCTAGAGTTGAGGCTCTGCTCCGAGCCCTCCGCAGAGCAGGTTTGACCCTCAACCTGGCGAAATGCCTATTCGCCAGCGAGGAGGCCAAATACTTGGGCCACATGGTGGGAAGGGGGGTAGTTAAACCCTTAGCTAACAAGGTGGAAAGCATCAGGGATTTTCCCCAACCCACTACCAAAAAACAGGTACGCAGTTTTCTGGGACTCATTGGATACTATAGATGGTTCATACCTCGGTTCGCGGAGGAAAGCATTTTATTTACAGAGATGCTTAAGAAAAATGCTCCCAATAAAGTGCGGTGGACCCCAGAGGCGGAGATCGCCTTCTCATCTCTAAAAGAGAAACTATGTACAGCCCCAGTGCTGCGGGGAATAGATTTTAATCTACCTTTCGTAGTCCATACAGACGCTTCTGAGAGCGGGTTGGGGGCGGTACTATCCCAAGTGTTTGAGGGGGGTGGAGCACCCGGTCACTTATTTGAGTCGGAAACTCTCAAAGGCAGAGAAAAATT
Source organism: Ichthyophis bannanicus (assembly GCA_033557465.1). Taxonomy (NCBI): domain Eukaryota; kingdom Metazoa; phylum Chordata; class Amphibia; order Gymnophiona; family Ichthyophiidae; genus Ichthyophis; species Ichthyophis bannanicus. Next base: position 74,635,312 of record CM066044.1, on the reverse strand, counting down.
ACTCGACAGTTGAAAAAGAGTGCCTGGCCATAAAATGGGCGATTGAAGCACTGAGGTTTTACTTAACTGGTAGGAAGTTTCTCCTGGTCACGGACCACGCCCCTCTCAAATGGTTAAACCAGATGCGCAATAGCAATGCGCGGTTGACCAGGTGGCATCTGGCACTGCAGGCATTCAATTTTCTTATACAACACAGATCAGGAAAATTGCATGGGAACGCGGATGCGCTCTCCCAGATTACGAGCTGTCCGGTTAGTCGTCCGGCAGCCCGTAATATTTTAAGGGGGGGGGGGGGATCTGTCATAAGGTAGCGCCATCAGAACCCATGGAAGTAGGGTATTGTGAGCAAAATGTAAGGGAAACTGACAGCTCAGGTTCACACATGGGGGAAGGTTGCTATGAGCAACAGATGAAAACAAAGCCACGTAGTGTTAGGGAACGCCCGAACAGAAAGGGAGCATAGAATTCATTAGAAAATGAAGAGCACCTGCATGGGGGCGGAACCCAGGCTAACACCAATTTGAACGTACTTAAAAATCACTTACCGGAAGGTAGAGGAACTGAAGGAGAAAGTGGAACTGAGAGAGAAGTAGTAGGAACTACAAGGGCTGTAGTTGGAACTATGGGAGAAACATTAGGAACTGCTGAGCTTGAGAGCAGTGTCCGTGGAGCTGTGAGGACGGAGCCAAGGGGATTATCCAGAGTACATGAGGTTGGTGATTCTCAGAGAAGCTGTTGGGAACAGCAGTGCACAGCCTCTCAATATTCCAAGGAGCGTTGCTGTGAGGCAAGCAGAGAAGGCAGTCCAACAGCCAAGGCTTTAAGATATAAATTACCTAACACCAGAAATGCAGAAGGGGAAAACTTTTACCCTGAAGCACATTTGAATGAGTCAGAGAAACACCGTGGAAAAGGGGCTTCCAAGCAGAGCTGTGCTTATCCGAGAGAACAGGAAATAGCAGTGCCTAAAGGTAGGCGTATTTACCCTAATAAGAGAGGTATGCAATACCCTGACTTTCTATGCACGTACCAGGAGCTCTGTAGTTCTCAGGAACCCAACTACAGGAAATACGGTAGTTACCCACGGGCCACTAGTATAGTGGGGGAGGAGAGTGTTTTAACTCCCCGACAAGAACCTTATAACTTTAACGGCAGTTGGGAGCCAGAAGTTTACTCAGATGAAGAGGAGATGCAGATTGAACCTCTTGGAGAATCTTTAGAGGAAAATGAGATGGACTGCACGTACACATTATCTGATTGTATAGCATCTCTATGTTAAAGGCAGCCAGAACTGTTTATGAGAAGAAACAGGTGCCAGAGTTCCGTGAGTAAAAGGAACTGTTTTCTGTTACTTTTTGTTCATGGTTTAATGCTGAAGAAAGCTAAGTTTTGTTGAAAGTATTTTTCTTTAATTGTGTTATCAGACGAAGGGTCTGACCTGCTTTAAGTTCCACTGTTATGAATCCACCCCGGACGGGGAATAAAGCCTGAGTTTAAACCTTATCCTCTGCTTCAACTACACTTCTTTGGCTAACGGTGAAAACTACAGGATCCAGAAGGCCTTGCTAAAGCCTTCATAGGAGCTCTAGCCATAAAAATACTGCCCCATCAAATGACCCAAGCCCTTTTTAGCCTCTGGGTACGTTAGTGGGTGACACAAGGCACAGGACAATCACTCAGCTTATTCTCAGATATTAAAAAAATCACTAACCTATCTTGAATAAATCCTGACTTTGATTTAGAGGCCAATTCTATTCTGGCCATCCAGGCCCTGTGTGGCCCCTCAGAATCTGGGTGTAGTGGTAGCACCCGATTCTGATCCCACGGGGGGCTAGACGTGCCTGTGGGATCATAATCAGGTCTGCTGGCTTGGATGTGCAGCTCGGGCTCTGATTCTGATGGGCCACATCCCTAGCAGATCCCTAACAACTCAACCAATGGAGTCACAGTGCCATGGCGTCTTGCTGCCATGGTATCGCGGCTCCATTACAGAACCGTGATCCATGGCAGCTGACTAAAATTGTTCATTTCCCACAGCCCGACCCTTGATCAAACCTCCTATGGCCAAGGTCAGGCTGCAGGATACTCCCTGCACCCCCTCACCATTTTGTCCTGGCCCGCTGCTGCTGTCCCTCGGTGTCTAGGGGGTTTTATGCCACCTCTGAGATGGAATAAGTCCCCCCAGTCATACACTAAGGACCTGAGATTAATTAAGCTTCAGGTGAACAAGGTATATTAAATGTATTAGGTACAGTTTTATTCGCAACCCTTAGTAAGTAAAGAACTTAAAGATCTAAACAAAAACTTAAAACTAAGATGCAGACAGCAGTCCAGCAGCGAGATGGGGGCTTTCCAGTCTTTTGCATTGAGTGTCACATATATGATTTTCTCCCAGTTGGTGAGAGGTCTTACGTGTGCACTAGGTGCAAGGAGCTCTTTGCTCTCAGAGAACGAGTCCATTCTCTAGAGGCTAGAGTAGCAAACTTGGAAAACATAAGACAGACAGAGAGGTACATAGACGAGACCTACAGGGATATAGTCCTGAAGTCCCACCTCCAATCTGGCAGCATCCCCGTTGCCATGGAGGAGCGAGGTCACGTGACAGGAGAGCATCACCCTGGTGTGGCAGGAAGTGATCCTGTAACTAGGACCTGTCCTCCAGGTGATGTAAAACCCTCTCGCACTGAGGAAGTTTCTCCAGGGCCATGTGCCCATGAGGGAAGGGTTAGGACAGCCGTTATAGTTGGTGATTCGATCATTAGGCATGTAGATAGCTGGGTGGCTGGTGGACGTGAGGATCGCCTGGTAACATGCCTGCCTGGTGCGAAGGTAGCGGACCTCACGCGCCACCTAGATAAGGTCTTAGATAGTGCTGGGGAGGAGTCTGCTGTCTTGGTACATGTCGGTACCAATGACATAGGAAAATGTGGTAGGGAGGTTCTGGAGGCTAAATTTAGGCTTTTAGGTAGGAAGTTGAAATCCAGAACTTCCAGGGTAGCGTTCTCTGAAATGCTTCCCGTTCCACGTGCAGGACCCAAAAGGCAGACAGAGCTCTGGAGTCTCAATGCGTGGATGAGACAATGGTGCAGAGATGAGGGGTTTGGATTTGTTAGGAACTGGGGAACATTCTGGGGAAAGGAGGGGCTCTTCCGAAGGGATGGGCTTCACCTTAACCGGGATGGAACCAGGCTGCTGGCATTAACCTTTAAAAAGGAGATAGAGCAGCTTTTAAACTAGATAATAGGGGAAAGCCGACAGTCGCCCAAGAGCGGATGGTTCGGAAGAATGTATCCTTGAAGGATACTACCAAAAGCAGAGAGGTTCCAAAAAAGAGCAAAGTAGCCCAAATGCCCTCAAGTATGGAGCAGACAGAGCTTAAAGATCCCAAATTACCCATGTCTACCAATAGCCAAATTAATATGAATAAAATACAGTCTCTAAAATGCTTGTATGCAAATGCTAGAAGTCTAAAAAATAAGATGGGAGAGTTAGAATATATAGCACTAAATGAGAGGTTAGATATGATTGGAATATCAGAGACATGGTGGAAGTAGGACAACCAGTGGGAGACTGTGATACCTGGGTACAAACTATATCGTAATGATAGAGCTAATCAAATTGGTGGAGGGGTTGCGCTCTATGTTAGAGAGGGCATTGAGTCAGAAAGGATTAAAGTTTTGCAGGAAACAAAATTTGCTGTAGAATTTCTATGGATTGAAATTCCATGTAAAAAGGGGAAGGCGAGGGCAGTGGGGGTGTACTATCGACCACCGGGCCAGAATGAACAAATGGATGATGAAATGCTCAAAGAAATCAAGGAAGCTAACAAAAGTTACAGCGCAGTAATAATAATGGGTGATTTCTGTTAACCACGAGCAACTCCTCTCTCGTCTTCAGGAAAAGGGAATTCATGGCTCGGCTTGGGAATGGTGCAAATCCTATCTAGCTGACCGCTGGCAACATGTACGGATTGGACCCTCAACATCTGAACCATTCCATCAACAACAAGGAGTACCCCAAGGATCCTCCCTATCTGCTTTACTTTTCAACATATAGATGCACCCAATTTGTGATATAATCCGCTCCTTTAATATATCCAGTTTGATCTATGCAGACGATGTCTTGATATTCACACCAATCAAAATCATGCACCCTGACCTCTCCCCACTAATAGAGTGCTTCAACACAATCACTGATTGGCTCTTATCGCAGAATCTACGCATAAACTTCAAGAAAACTGAAGTACTATTCATAAACAAAAACAAGAACTTCTCTCCCCCCACTTCATTGAAGGTGCGAGATGCAGAGCTTCCATGTAAATCCGTAATACGCTACCTGGGTGTCACAATAGACCAACAGCTCAACTTCAAAGATCACATAAAGAACACCACCAAGTCCATCCATATAATAAAATACGGACACTAAGACCTCTACTAACCCCAGATGACTTCAGAACAATATTCCAGACACTTGTAATGCCTCACTTTGATTATGCCAACATCATCTTACACGGCCTCCCCAACAGCACCCTCAATCCACTACAGATGGCGATGAATGCAGCAGCCCGCATTCTGTGCGGCGTATCCAGAAGAGATCACATCACGCCCATACTTATGGAACTACACTGACTTCCGTTACAATGCAGGATCACCTACAAGGCATTTAAAGCAATTAATCGGATATCCCCTCCATCCCTCTCTGCTCTCCTGACCATCACTCCTACAAACAGGCTAAGGAGGTCAATAGCTACCAATAAGCTGACTATACCACTTGACTCTACCAAATGTACTCAAACAACAAGGAATAGAGCCTTTACATTCTATGCCCCTAGGTGCTGGAACAATCTCCCACCTCATATCCGAGCAATCAGTGACCTCTCACAGTTCAGAAAAGCCCTTAAACACCACCTATTCTGCCTTCACTTCGGCCACTCCAACCTAACACAATCACCTCCTGCACCTCAACTCACTCACACAGCCTCTGACATCCCAACAACATAACTCTTGACAATACACAAAACAGACCCACCCTCAAGCACACTCAAAACGAACTTATGATATGGTCTCTTGCATTACGATCCAACCTTGCAATATAAATTGTAAATAGTTACAATGACCTCGGTTGTTGTTTGTATATAGTTACCCTTGTTACAGCCCCAAGTTACCAATCCTGTTACAATGTAAGCAAAAGAGCTTTGTTCTGATGCAAAATTTGTTGTTTGTAAACCGCACTGATGCTGAATAGCGTGGTATAGAAGAACTGTAAATAAATAAAATAAATAAATAAATAAATAAATTTCAATTACCCCGGTATCGACTGGGTCAGTGTCACGGCAGGACATGCTAGGGAGATAAAGTTCCTAGATGACATAAATGACTACTTCTTGGAGCAGCTGGTTCATGATCCGACCAGAGGGGAAGCCATATTAGACCTGGTCCTTAGTGGAACACCAGATCTAGTGCAAGAGATAAGGGTGTTGGGGCCACTTGGCAATAGTGATCATAGCATGATCGCCTTTGATTTAATTAGTGGAGGAGGGATAGTACGGAAATCCACAGTACTACCTTTTAACTTTCGAAAGGGAGACTATGATAAAATGATGAAAATAGTTAAGAAAAAACTAAAAGGAGCAGTTGCAAAGGTTAAAGACTTACATCAAGCTTGGGTGTTGTTGAAAAATACTATCTTGGCAGCCCAGACCAGCTGTATTCCACGCTTTAAGAAAAGTGGAAGGAAGTCCAAAAAACTGCCAGCATGGTTTAAAGGTGAGGTCAGAGAGGCTGTTGTTGCCAAAAAAGCATCTTTCAGGAAATGGAAAAAAGAGCCAAACGACGAAACCTGGAAACAGCACAAGCATTGGCAAATCAAATGCAAGGCATTGATAAAGCAGGCAAAGAGAGAATTTGAGAAGAAGCTTGCTGTGGAAGCAAAAACGCGAAATAAAGATTTTTTCAAGTACATTCGCAGCAAAAACCTGTGAGAGAGTCAGTTGGTCCATTAGATGATAGAGGAGTTAAAGGGGCACTAAGAGGCGACAAGGCGATAGCGGAGAGACTGAATGAATTCTTTGCTTCAGTCTTTACTGAGGAAGATGTAGGGATGTTATCCTTGACTGAAGTGGTATTTAAAGGTGCGGAAGAATTGAAGAAAATATCGATACATCGGGAAGATGTATTACAACTATTAGATAAACTGAAGAGTAGCAAATCACCTGGGCCGGATGGTATACATCCAAGGGTTTTTGAAAGAACTGAAATATGAGATTGCAGACCTGGTATTAGTAATCTGTGAACTATCAATAAAATCATCTCTAATACCTGAAGATTGGAGGATCGCCAATGTAACACCAATTTTTAAAAAGGGTTCCAGGGGTGATCCGGGAAACTACAGACCGGTGAGCCTCACGTCAGTACTGGGAAAAATGGTGGAAGCCATCATAAAGAATAAAATTACTCAGCATGTAGATAGTCATGGCCTAATGGGAGACAGCCAACATGGCTTTAGACAAGGAAGATCTTGTCTTACTAATCTGTTATGTTTTTTTGAAAGTGTGAATAAACAGGTGGACAAAGGTGAGTCGGTTGATATAGTGTATCTGGACTTTCAGAAAGCCTCTGACAAGGTTTCTCATCAGAGACCTTTGGCAAAACTAAAGAGTCATGGGATAGGAGGCAGTGTACTACTGTGGATCAAGAACTGGTTAAGAGATAGAAAGCAGAGGGTTGGGCTAAATGGACAATTTTCCCAATGGAGAAAGGTGAATAGTGGTGTACCCCAGGGATCTGTGCTGGGTCCGCTGCTTTTTGACATATTCATAAATGACCTGGAAAGTGGAATAACGAGTGAGGTTATCAAATTTGCAGATGACACAAAACTATTTAAAGTTGTTAAAACCCTAGAGGATTGTGGAAAATTGCAAGAGGATCTTGATAAATTAGAAGACTGGGCATCAAAATGGCAGATGAAATTTAATGTGGACAAGTGCAAAGTTATGCACCTAGGGAAGAACAACCCAAACTATGGTTATACAATGCAAGGTTCCACATTAGGAACCACCACCGAGGAAAAAGATTTAGGCGTCATTGTGGATAACATGTTAAAACCCTCGGCCCAGTGTGCAGCGTCAACCAAGAGAGCAAATAGAATGCTAGGTATCATAAGGAAAGGAATGGAAAATAAAACAAAAGATATTATAATGCCTCTATATCGTTCCATGGTGAGACCGCACCTTGAATATTGTGTGCAATTCTGGTCGCCGTATCTTAAAAAGGATATAGAGTTATTAGAAAAGGTTCAGAGAAGAGCCACCAAAATGGTAAAGGGGATGGAAGGATACTCCTATGAAGAAAGGCTAAAAAGGTTAGGGCTCTTTAACCTGGAAAAGAGACGGCTGAGGGGAGATATGATAGAAGTCTATAAATTAATGAACGGAGTGGAACAGGTAAACGTAGATCGATTGTTTACGTTATCAGAATATAGAAAGACTAGGGGACATGCAATGAAGCTGCAGGGTAAAAATATTTAAGACTAATAAAAGAAAATATTTTTTCACTCAACGTGTAATCAAACTCTGGAATTTGTTATCGGAGGATGTAGTAAAGGCTGTTAGTATAGCTGGGTTTAAAAAAGGTTTGGACAAGTTCCTGGAGGAAAGATCCATAAACCATTATTAAGAAGGGACCCAGGATATCAATGCTTGACCCAGTACAAGCATTGCGGAACCTGTGTCTTTTGGGGAAACTGCTAGGTACGTATGACCTAGATTGGCCACTGTTGGAAACAGGATACGGGGCTTGATGGACCTTGGTCTGACCCAGTATGGCATATCTTATGTTCTTATGTTCTTCTGGCCAACCCCTGACATACAGGGCCAACCTCAGAATCAGACCTGTACATCCGGGGTCACCATCCGCACATGCCCTGCCCTTACTCCGCCTCCCGACCACCCTTTCCTACCCCTTTGGACCTTTTAAATTGATTACAACTTTTATTTTATATACTTTTATTTCCGGGGCATTTCTAACTGAAGTCACATCCCTTTTTCTTTAAACGCTGTAAAATACAGTGATTTTAACTTTTAAAATTCAAACAAGCACTTAACAGGGTTCTCCAACCCTTCTTCTCCACTTTTATCCCTTTAAAACTCTATAAAGTGAACTTTTTAATTTCACTTATTATCGGGCCTTGGCCACCCCCCTTCACCCTAACACGGCTAATCGCGGCTGAAGTAAGCTTCCAAAATTTCAAAAAGACCCTGATGGGGCTCTCTAAATCTTTATCTTATTTTCTACCCATTCAAACCTCTTCAAAATCTAATTTTGAATTTTGACTGTTTTCTTTACCAGTTTAATGAGCTTGGCCCTTTTAAGACTGGCTCCGCCTCCTCAAATTAGGCCTATCACAGATCTGAAGTCCCCCTGTTGCTGCTAGGCCTTCCCAAGGGCCCGGTTCATTGTACCCTGTAGACCACATGGTCCGATTCCTTTCCAGGCCTTCCGACCCCAAAATACCCTGGTCTGATCAACTTGGGTCTTCTGGCCCCAGCAATACCCCTCAGGGGCTCCTGCCTAATTCTAAGGCCCTCTTGCCAATTAAACACTCCTGGGCCCCTCCCACCAGCATCGGGGACAGCTGTGGTCTTTGCAGCTCTCCCCGATGCCCCAGAGACAACCTCTCAAAGTGATTGGGAGCAGCCATGAATATCGTGGCCAGCCTATGCTGCCTTCCTAAGCCTCATACCAGGCTCCGGAGCAAATTGCTAGTGCGCGGCCTATCCAAGTCCATGCTCGCAGCTCTCCCCGCTTCATGTTTTAGAAAAAAAAGCTGCTGTCGGCATTTGACTGCTCTGCAGCCCTGATTCACAAAAAAAAAGGCTGCAAGCAGCAGCTCCGGACGACACAGCAGACCCCCAAGATACCTCAAAAAACCTCCTGAGAGGTAAATCAAATTATCTTTTAAATTTAAGTTATTTATACATCTCATTACATTATCCCAGGTTGGTCATTGTCCTCAGCTGTTGTGTTGTCTGTCTTGACTAGACTGTAAGCTCTGATGAGCAGGGACCATCTTTTACATGTGTCTGTATAGCGCTGTGTATGCCTTGTAGTGCTAGACAAATGATCATTAGTAGCAGTGTTGGTATGACTGTAGCTGTGGTTGGGAGTGGGGGGCAGCTCTTTTGCAGGCTGTATAACTTATTATGGCAGTTCCATGAGAGCTGCTGCTAGTGAATTGGGTACCCTGGATGTCCTCACATCCTTACATACCTCCCCTGAGAGACTAATAATTATTCTCTATAGTCCTGATGATTGGGGTCCACCCTTCCCACGCTGCTCTTGGCATCATGCTCCATTGCCCATCGTACGTTTCTCTGGTATAATCCGCTTTGTCTGTATGAAGGTGTGCGCCTCCTCTTCCTGCAGGTACAGGACTGTACTGATGGCTCTGTGGATGTGTGTCCCTGCCAGGATCTATTAACTTTAACTGCTGCTGTCCTTTGCTGGCCAAAAGCTACATATTAACTTAGGAAATCGCCTAGTCTATCTTCATGCTTGTGTCAGCCCAGATTGCCATGTTCCACGCCTGCACAATAGATGTCACTGTGCAGCTAGGTGGCTCCCTATGAGATGTCGCTATAGGAGTAGGAATAGGGCCATGTGGATTCTCTCCCAGACCCTCTTTGCTGGTGGAGGACATCTTCCTGGGCTAGGGTCGGCAGAAGCAGAAGCATGAGAAAACCTTTGCTGGCAGGTCGCAGACATGTCAGTGCTCTGCTACTATGGAGTAATATTTTTCCAGGCAGGCTCATGCAATGGAAGCACGTCAGCATGGCTCTGTAGGGCTTGTGTGTGGCACTGTCATCGAGTGCGTGCATTATTTATTTATTTATTTATTTAACAGTATTTCTAAACCGCCTTATCTTATTAATCAAGGTGGTATCACAGCAAACAATCGGGTAAAGTGAGCGTGTTATTCATGCAGTGAGGGAGAGACTTCGACTTGAGTGTATGTTGTGTTGTGTGCGAGATTAGTTTGAGCTATGTACAATGTGCGCTATATACATTGGGGCTATACAACATTTTCTATACATACAGTGTTAGGAGGTGTCATGTGCCGTTATACGTTCTCTGAGGTTATGTGATGTGTCCATAGTGTTCTATGAACATCATGGTCTTCAGCTGTTTTCTAAAGTCTTTGAGGTCTGTTGTTGCCCTCAAATCGTTCGGGAGTTTGTTCCATATTGTTGGAGCAGCCATGGAGAGTGCTCTGTCTGTTGTGTCTTTGCGTGTGTGTTTGAATTCACTTGGGGTGCTGATTCGGTTGTGTGTTTGTTTTCTTCTTGGACGTGTGCTGGTGTCTGGTTGTATGAGGGTGTGCAGGCTGTTGGCTGATGTGTGCTGATTTATCTTAAATAGGTTTATGATAGTTTTGTATCTGATGCGTGAATTGATTGGGAGCCAGTGTAAGTCCTTCAAGATGGGTGTGATGTGCTCCTGTCTTGCTGTTCCAGATATTATTCGCGCTGCAGTGTTTTGTGCCAGTTGGAGTGGCTTGAGGGCTTGTTTTGGTAGTCCAAGGTATATTGGATTGCAGAAGTCCAGCAGCGGGGTTATCAGTGCTTGACAGACGGTACGGAAGTGTTCAGGGGCGAGGAGTGGTTTCAGTCTTCTGATGATTCGCATCTTGTAGTAGGCTTTTTGGATTGTTTTGTCTATGTGTGGCTTGAGATTGAGTTTATTGTCCAGAGTAACTCCGAGGTATCTCACTTCTGATCTTATTGGTATAGTAGTGCTTTGTATCTTTATATTTGGTGGGTGTATGAAGCTTTGGTTCCGAGTGATGATTAGAGCTTCTGTCTTGCCGTAGTTGATTGCGAGGTTGTTGTTTTGACACCAACTTGTCATTTGGGTAAGGCAGTATGTTATCTTAGAGAAGTCCGGGTTGTCGATTGATATCGGGGTGTATATCATGATATCGTCTGCATATATTGTGTATTGAATGTTGTTCTCTTTCATGATGTCGCATATTGGTTGGATGTAGATGTTAAATAGTAGTGCTGAGAGTGCGGATCCTTGGGGTACTCCTTGGTGGACATTTATGGGTCGGGAGGTGTTGTGGCCCACCTTGACCTGTAACTGTCTTTCGGTTAAGTATGAATGGAACCATTTCAAGGTGACACCATGTATCCCAGTGTTTTTTAGTCTTTCCAGGAGTATGTTGTGGTCCACTGTGTCGAAGGCTGAGGAGATGTCGATGAAGATCATTATGACTCCATTCTTGGTGTTGTCAATTATGCCACCCAAATGGGACCTGAATGTGCATTGTGCTTGGTCATGAGTACTGAAATACACTTGCATAAATGTGCAGTCGGCGTTTTCCACGTCTATGTTGCTCTGCCTGTGGACATGCCTTCTTCTGGACTTCTTAAAGGGTCATACTCACAGACAATATATCAAGAAGTGCTTCATATACGTATTATCTGTGCATGTTGTTGTTAAGTGCCGTTGAGTCGGAGTCGACTCATAGCAACCCTCTGGATAGCTATCCTAAATTGTGTTCGGTCTTCAGTCAGGCGGCTCATTGTTGATAGACTGGTACCCGTAGCTGCTGTTACTGTATCGATCATCTCATTGCTGGCCTTCCTCTTTTGCGTTGACCTTCTATCTTGCCAAGAATGATGTCTTTCTCTAATGATCTATCTCTTTGCATGATGTGTCCAAAGTATGAAAGTCGAAGTCTTGTCATCTGAGCTTCTAAAGAAAGCTTAGGTTTGATCTCCTCTAGTACCCACTGGTTTGTTCTTCAGGCAGGCCATGGTATACACAGTATTCGCCGCCAGCACCATAATTCAAAGGCATCAATTTTCTTCCTGTCTATCTTTTTCACTGTCCAGCTTTCACATCCATATGATGTTATTGAAAATACCATGGCTTGAACAAGTCGAATCTTTGTATGGAGAGAGACATCTCTGCTCTTGAGAATCTTATCTAGGTCTTTCATAGCCATTCTGCTAAGAGCAATGCATCATCTGATTTCTTGATTGCTTGTTGCTTCTTTATTGATAGTTGATCCAAGTAGGTTAAAGTTGTTCACAATTTCAATTTCTTCTCCTTCAACGATGAACCTGTTGATTATGCCAGTTGTCATGATCTTTGTCTTCTTTACATTAAGGTGCAGGCCCATTTTGAGACGATGTTCTTTGATGTGAGAAGCAAATGTTTCAGATCATCTTCACTTTCAGCCAGTAATGTGGTATCATCAGCATAGCGAAGGTTGTTGATGAGTCTTCCACCAATCTTCACACCTCTGTTGTCTTCATACAATCCTGCTTCTCTGATGATTTGTTCTGCATATAAATTAAAAAGGTTGGGGAAAAGTATGCAGCCTTGTCTTACACTTTTCTTATTTTAAACCATTCTGTTTCTCCTTGTTCCGTTCGAACTGTTGCTTCTTGATCAATGTACAGATTGTGCAAGAGTACGATCTGGTGTTCTGGTATACCCATGCTTCCTAATGTGGCCCAGAGTATCTCAGGGTTTACACAGTCAAAAGCTTTGCTATAGTTGAGAAGAAGAGCACAAATAGATATCCTTTTGGTATTCTTTAGTCTTTTCAAGGATCCATCTCACATCCGCAATGATGTCTCTCGTTCCTCGCCCTTTCATGAACCCTGCTTGCATTTCAGGTAGTTCTTGTTCAAGGTATGGTTGTAGTCTCTTCTGAATAATCTTCAGTAGAATCTTGCTGGCATGTGGGATCAAAGCGATTGTGCGATAATTTCCACAGTCAGTTGGATCACCTTTCTTTAGTATTGGTATAAACACAGATCTTTTCTAGTCAGTTGGCCATGATGTTGTCTTCCATATTTCTTGGCAGAGCCTTGTAAGTACAGTAACAGCTGCATCAGATTGCTATAATACTTCTATGGGAATGCTATCAATGCCTGGTGCTTTGTTCTTTGATAAGGCTTTCAATGCTGCTTCAACTTCTTCTTTCATCACCAATGGTTCCCGATCATAAGGTACAGGTTGAAACGGCTGTTGGTCCACTTGATTTTTATCATATAAAAACTCTGTATATTCCTTCCATCTTTTCTTGATCTTCTCAGCATCATTCAACATAGAACCTTGAGCATCTTGTAAAATTCCAATTCGAGGCTGGAACTTTTTCTTTAACTCTCGTAGCTTTAGGAAAGCCGATCTTGTTCTTCCTCTAATAGTTTCTGCTTCTATTTCCTTGCATGTGTCATTGTAGTACTTTTCCTTGTCCTGTCTTGCTGCACGTTGGAAATCTCTGAGTTCTGTGATTGTCTTTCTTTCTCCTCTGGCTTTAGCTTCTCTGCGTTTCTGGGCAATTTTCAGAGTTTCTTCCATCATCCATTTTGGTTGTTTTTTCTTTTTCACCTTTTATAGAGACTTCTCGCTTTCTTCCAACACAACCTTCTTGATGTCATTCCATAACTCTTCTGGAGCTCTGTCATTTGTATCTAAAGCAGCAAATCGATTTTGCAGGCAGTCTTTAAATTCCAGTGGTATATTTTCAAGGTCATATTTTGCGCATTCATGAGTGGTTTGCTCTTTTTCAACTTTAGCTTGAGTTTGCATACTAGTAGTTGATGATCTGTACCACAGTCAGCTCCAGGTTTTTTCTTTGTTGATGTTATAGAGCTTTTCCATCGTTGACTTCCACAGATGTAGTCAATTTGATTTTTATACAATCCATTGGGTGAAGTCCATGTGTACAATCGCCGCTTGTGTTGCTGGAAGAAGGTGTTTGAGATGAATAGATCGTTGGTCTTGCAGAATTCTATCAGTCTTTCTCCAGCTTCATTTCTGTTGCCAAGTCCATATTTTCCAACTACTTTGTCTTCTTCTTTGTTGCCAACTTTTGCGTTCCAGTCACCCATGACTATCAGGATATCCTGTTTGCATGTTCTGTCAATTTCAGCTTGTACTTGTTCATAGAACTCTTCAATTTCATTCTCTTCTGCAGCTGTTGTTGGGGCATATACTTGAATTATAGTTGTGTTGATAGGCATTCCTCGTAGATGAATAGAGATTAAGCGTTCGCTGACTGCATTGTATTTCATTACAGTTCTTGCAAGTTTCTTCTTTATTATAAATGCAACACCATTTCTTCTTTGTCTTTCATTTCCAGCATAGTAGACCATGTGATCATCTGATGCAAAGTGCCCGATGCCAGTCCATTTCAGTTTGCTGACACCCAACAGATCAAGTTGTACACGTTCCATTTCATTCTTGACCACCTCCAACTTCCCTTGGTTCATGCTTCGTACGTTCCATGTTCCAATGTGTAAGACATCTTTACAGCTTCTGACTCTCATTTCATGCGCAACTACATCAGCAGTCAGACGTCCTGAGGGCCTTGATCCAACCACATCATAAATGCTGGCTTTGCTCTCAAACGTCTTCAGCTCTTCCCCAGTAGCTAGTTGAGTACCTTCCAACCTGGGGGTCTCATCTTCCAGCACTACAGCATAATTTGTTTTGTTCTAACTATCCATTGGGTTTTCATGGTAAGATACAGAAGTAGACTGCCAGGCCTTTCTTCCGTGCAGTTTAAGTTTGGTGTTGTTGCCGTTGTCACAGAAATGTGATCCTCCGCCGTCAACACTATCCCATTCTGCTGGATCTGTGCATACTACCCTTTAAGAAGGCCAGAAGAAGGCTCTCTATGGAACAGTGCAAGCGCTGTTATGAGCATTAGCAATGAAGCTGAGAGACTGAGATAATCTCCAACATACTCTGGCATAGGAGTGAGGGTGTTGGGGCCACTTGGCAATAGTGATCATAGCATGATCGCCTTTGATTTAATTAGTGGAGGAGGGATAGTAAGGAAATCCACAGTACTACCCTTTAACTTTCGAAAGGGAGACTATGATAGAATGAGGAAAACAGTTAAGAAAAAACTAAAAGGAGCAGTTGCAAAGGTTAAAGACGTACATCAAGCTTGGGTGTTGTTGAAAAATACTATCTTGGAAGCCCAGACCAGCTGTATTCCACGCTTTAAGAAAAGTGGAAGGAAGTCCAAAAAAATTGCCAGCATGGTTTAAAGCTGAGGTCAGAGAGGCTGTTGTTGCCAAAAAAGCATCTTTCAAGAAATGGAAAAAAGAGCCAAATGATGAAACCTGGAAACAGCACAAGCACTGGCAAGTCAAATGCAAGGCATTGATAAGGCAGGCAAAGAGAGAATTTGAGAAGAAGCTTGCTGCGGAAGCAAAAACGCGAAATAAAGACCTTTTCAAGTACATTCGTAGCAAAAAACCCGTGAGAGAGTCAGTTGGTCCATTAGATGATAAAGGGGTTAAAGGAGCACTAAGAGGCGACAAGGCGATAGCGGAGAGACTGAATGAATTCTTTGCTTCGGTCTTTACTGAGGAAGATGTAGGGATGTTACCCACGACTGAAGTGGTATTTAAAGGTGTGGAAGAATTGAAGGAAATATCGATACATCGGGAAGATGTCCTACAACTATTAGATAAACTGAAGAGTAGCAAATCACCTGGGCCGGATGGTATACATCCAAGGGTGTTGAAAGAACTGAAATTTGAGATTGCAGACCTGCTATCAGTAATCTGTGAACTATCATTAAAATCATCTCTAATACCTGAGGATTGGAGGATCGCCAATATAACACCAATTTTTAAAAAGGGTTCGAGGGGTGATCCGGGAAACTACAGACCGGTGAGCCTGACATCAGTACCGGGAAAAATGGTAGAAACCATCATAAAGAATAAAATTACTCAGCATATAGATAGTCATGACCTAATGGGAGACAGCCAACATGGCTTTAGACAAGGAAGATCTTGTCTTACTAATCTGTTATGTTTTTTTGAAGGAGTGAATAAACAGGTGGACAAAGGTGAGTCGGTTGATATTGTGTATCTGGACTTTCAGAAAGCCTTTGACAAGGTCCCTCATGAGAGACTTTTGGCAAAACTAAAGAGTCATGGGATAGGAGGCAGTGTACTACTGTGGATCAGGAACTGGTTAAAAGATAGAAAGCAGAGGGTAGGGCTAAATGGCCAATTTTCCCAATGGAGAAAGGTGAATAGTGGTGTACCCCAGGGATCTGTGCTGGGTCCGCTGCTTTTTGACATATTCATAAATGACCTGGAAAGTGGAATAACGAGTGAGGTTATCAAATTTGCTGATGACACAAAACTATTTAAAGTTGTTAAAACCCAGGAGGATTGTGGAAAATTGCAAGAGGATCTTGATAAATTGGAAGACTGGGCATCAAAATGGCAGATGAAATGTAATGTGGAGAAGTGCAAGGTTATGCACCTAGGGAAGAACAACCCAAACTATGGTTACACGATGCAAGGTTCCACATTAGGAACCACCACCCAAGAAAAAGATTTAGGCGTCCTTGTGGATACCATGTTAAAACCTTCGGCCCAGTGTGCAGCGGCGGCCAAGAGAGCAAATAGAATGCTAGGTATGATAAGGAAAGGAATGGAAAATAAAACAAAAGATATTATAATGCCTCTATATCGTTCCATGGTGAGACCGCACCTTGAATATTGTGTGCAATTCTGGTCGCCATATCTTAAAAAGGATATAGCAATTTTAGAAAAGGTTCAGAGAGAAGAGCCACCAAAATGGTAAAGGGGATGGAAGGCTACTCCTATGAAGAAAGGCTAAAAAGGTTGGGGCTCTTTAACCTGGAAAAGAGACGGCTGAGGGGAGATATGATAGAAGTCTATAAATTAATGAACGGAGTGGAACGGGTAAACGTAGATCGATTGTTTACCTTATCAGAATATAGAAAGACTAGGGGACATGCAATGAAGCTACAGGGTAAACTATTTAAGACTAATAAAAGAAAATATTTTTTCACTCAACGTGTAATCAAACTCTGGAATTTGTTACCGGAGGATGTAGTAAAGGCTGTTAGTGTAGCTGGGTTTAAAAAAGGTTTGGACAAGTTCCTGGAGGAAAGGTCCATAAACCATTATTAAGAAGGGACCCAGGATATCAATGCTTGAACCAATACAAGCATTGTGGAACCTGTGTCCCTTGGGGTAACTGCTAGGTACGTATGACCTAGATTGGCCACTGTTGGAAAGAGAATACTGGGCTTGATGGACCTTGGTCTGACCCAGTATGGCATATCTTATGTTCTTATGTTCTTATGTTCATTTCCATCATGGTATGTGTGAAATGAGCCCATCTGGAGACATTACCCTCGTCCACCACACAGACGAGGGTTACAGAAGAAAAAATCATTGAAATCAATTTACAAAAGATTTAGCTAGCTAACACTATCAGTTACTAGGGATCTGTAGGACCAAAAAAAGATTGGCTAGTTTGTTTAAAATGAAGTTTTAGCAAGTTTTGTGGGTTTTGTCTTTGTTTTTGTGCTTATTTGTCCTTAATTGTGTGCCTTCTATGCATGCTATACCTTTTTTGCATGTACAAATCAATTGTGTTATGTGTTAATTCATAGATATACATGCACACAAGCAATTTGCATGCACTTCTAATTTTTAGGCACCCAAACAAATATCCAAATGAGTACAAAATGCACACCTCTAGTAGTTAGCTTATTAAATCTACTCTATTAAATATCATTCTCTCTAAGCAGCTAAATCTGTGTGTGCACAAAATTATTGCATGCACCAATTTACAAAGTCAGTAAGGGGACTGGAATGGGATGTGTAGGGGGCAGATTGCACAATGTTTACATCCTCTTGCCCAGCTGAACTAAGTGCTGGTACTGCTAACTTAATATCCATTTATTCATTGCACTCAGTGAAGGATCAAACTCCTGTTCAGAACAGAGAGACTACAAGGACTAATCCCAAATTTACTATACTAAGATCAAGTGGGTTTTATCCAAGGAAGGCATGCAAAAAATAGTAAGAAGTGCTTTCGTGATTTTGAGCAGACATCAGTTGCCTTTTTTGTGTGCTCTGTTTTTGCATTCAAAGCTGTTTATGGAAATTATGCAAAATTGCTAATGAGCTGAAAATCATGAAAATCACCTCATTAGCACAATTTTGCAGTAGCTAATCTTTACACACAATACATAGGATTGATCAACTTTCTGTGAAAGTTCACTACATCTCCAGAGGGCCTCGGTCTGCTGGCGCCATTTGCAAAAGCTGCAACGATGAGGCAGGAGTGACCAGAGATCACCCCTATCACTAAAGAGACATCAGTAGGATAAGATGGCCTGGGAGGTGAGATTGGGGGTGGAGAGCTACGGTGAATCGGGGGATGCCTGAGAGGTTTGCATTTTGGATTTCAACAGTCTACTTTGGGTTTTCTGATAAGCAAGAATCAGCTGAAATGAAACATAGAAATATGATGGCAGAAAAAGACCACATGACCTATCTAGTCTGCCTTTCCATATGAACTACAATAGTCCCATTTTTATCTTCAGAGATCCTCAGTGTTTGTCCCATACTTTCTTGAATTCAAATACTGCCCTCAATGAAATGAAATGAAGTTAATCCTCCTCTGGTGGTTTGAGAACTGAATGTAGTCTATAATATCTAGATTTGGATCAGGAGTTTGAAGTTGGTATGTCCTATCATTCCCTTTCTCCTTCTGTTTCCCATGAGCAGGAGCCCTGGAGAATCTGTTCGGGACGCGCATCGGCAAAGAAACTTGAGTTTCTGACTGGATTCCTCAATTTTCCTTATTTTCATGTGTTTTATACATTTATTCACACATTCGTTTGTAATGTGTACCTTGTGTGCATGCTCGGACTTTGTACATACAAATCGATTGGGCATGCATTAATCCATAGGTATATGTTGCAGGAGTGATTTGTGTACATAATCGAACTGAAAGCACATCCACTAGAGTCTGCCTCATTCAACCCGAAAGCACAGGGGGTGCATCTGGTAGGCAAAAGTGAAGTGAGTGTTTGCTTTGGGTGCTTCTGTAGGAATGAGATAGTTTTGAGCTGACTTTCCAAATATTCACTCACACCTGAGGCAATCTTCTTGTCTTACATGACTAGTCTCACTTGTTCATTGTCAAAACTATGGATGAAAAATAGCCAATGAACAAACTAATTTATGGTAAAATCGAATAATGGAAAGGTGCAGGGATTGCATACTTTCTCTTCACAAGATCGCAGGACTTACAAACAACAATTTTTGTCCCGAGGGGTGTAGGTTGTATTGTTATAATTAATTATACAAAACAGACAACTCAGTTCTCTGGTTTTCTTTCCATTTCTCGATTGCCTAGTGGTTAGAGCAACAGCTTATCACCCAAGAGATCTGGGTATCATTCCTATAGGCACTCCTTGTGACCTTGGGCAAGTCGCTTTATCCTCCATTGCCTCGGAAGAAAAGGCCTGGCAATCTACTTCCGGTCATACCTTGCCAAGAAAACCAGGGGCTGCTCGGTCGCCAGAAGTTAGCATTGACTTGATGGTACTTTAAAAAAATAAGGATAGTTTGGCATCACTTATCTGACGTTTTGTGCATTTGTGTTTGGGAGAACAGTTTTATTTATTTATTTATTTATTTATTTGCATTCTCTTATATACCGCGCTATTCTGCATCAGTGCGGTTTACATTGAACAAACTGAAATTACATTGAACAGGGCATTATAACTTGGAGATAACTATTTTACAGGCAACATGGGCTATGGAGGGTTAAGTGACTTGCCCAAGACCACTAGAAACCAGTTTGAGTGCAGAGAATGCATAATTCATAGTACAGTGGGCTAGGTTATGGTAAGCTTGTGTTTTATTGTTTCTTTAATGGAATCCAATTTTGATTTGCTGCAAAAAGGAGGTTCAGCCATCCCAACACTTAGACGTCTAAGAGGGAGATTTGGGCTTTAAAAGTAGGAAGATAAAAACAATCAGCTCAACAGACAAAAACACTTAAATGCAGTGGTTGCATTAGTGCTTTTCTTAAAAAATTCTCAGCAGTTGTATGCATAACCTTTGTGTCTTTATGTGCAGAACAACCAAAGTTATGAATTTTAAAAAAACATATGCGGGGGGGGGAAGCAAAGTAAGTCTGAGTGTAGAAGTTATACTTTCACTCTTTAGATGTACACTCACTCCTATCACTAAAGATCTCCATCTGTCTTTCATTTCAGTGCTATTTTTCCTCACACCACCTTCACTGCAAGGTCGTTCCATGCATCTAAATCTTTGTGTGAAGAAGTGGCAATCTCAGAACTGCATGAGTATTAGAAATCAATCGTTTTAGATCTTGTTGCAATCTAAAGGACAACAGGTGTGAAAATCCAAATTATGTTCTATGTATTCATAAGCACACCCATATCAGAGATCTTCAGCTTACTGAGTGTGGGCGCAGCTTTTACTGGAGTTGCATCACTATAAGCAGGGGCAACATAAGAACATAAGATATGCCATACTGGGTCAGACCAAGGTCCATCAAGCCCAGTAAGAGTAGTTACTCACCTGTAACAGGTGTTCTCCAGGAGCAGAAGGAATCAGTCCTCACATATGAGTGACGTCGGTGCCGACGGAGCCCCCGTGCGGAGCATTTCCCCAGCTTTCAAAGAAAGCCTTTGGGAATGCAGCGCGCCTGCGTGGTCCCCTTCCCATCCAAGGGTGCCATCTTGCTCAGTCTGATGACATAGCTAAAAGACAGCAAAAACAAAATAAAGTATATGACTGAAATTCCAGGGGAGGAGGGAGGGTCGTGAGGACTGATGCCTGCTGCTCCTGGAGAACACCTATTATAGGTGAGTAACTACGCTTTCTCCAGGATCAAGCAGGAAATCAGTCCTCACATATGGGACTCCCCAGCTCTAGGCTATCGAGAACCCAAAGCTGAAAAAATGGCTCCCTCTTAAGCCTCAGTATCCATGATATCCTCTGAGAACACCCCCGTACGGTAGCCCAACACAAGGGCCGGAGGGTAGGAGTTGCCTAAACCTCAAAGAGATTACGGAGTACCGCCTGTCTGAAAGCACTGTCCCTTCGGGATTCTCTCTCGAGGCAGTAGTGGGCTGCAAACGTCTCGCTTGAAGACCAGGTAGCAGCACAGCAGATGTCTGCCAACGGAACAGAGCGGAGATGAGCTACTGACACGGCTTTCGCCCTGATACGGTGGGCCGTGACTCGACCCTGTAAGGAGAGGCTGGCTGCATTGTACGCCCAGGCAATACAATCTGCTAGCCAAGTGGACAAGGTACGCTTGGAGACAGCCAACCCCAGTTTATTAGGGTCAAAGGAGACGAAGAGCTGAGTAGCCCTTCGGTGCCCCCGCGTACGTTCTATGTAAAAGGACAACGCCCTCTTACAGTCTAGGGTATGCAAGACTGTTTCAGCCCGGCTGGTATGCGGCCTGGGAAAGAATGTCGGAAGAACCACCTCCTGATTGAGGTGGAAGGAGGAGACAACTTTTGGAAGGAACTTCAGATGGGTCCGTAGGACCACCCTGTTCCTATAGAACCGTGTGTACGGTCTATCAGAAACCAGAGCTTGTAGTTCACTCACACGTCTGGCTGAGGTAAGAGCTACCAGGAAGAGTGCCTTCCAAGAAAGGAAGCGTAAATGGCAAGTGGCCATCGGCTCAAACGGTGGGCGAGTAATTTGCTGCAAGACCACGTTCAAATCCCACTCAGTGGCTGGTGGACGAATTGGAGGCTTGAGCAGAAGCAGGCCTCTGAGGAAGCGGGACACCAAGGGGTGAACCGACAGAAACTGTCCCTCCACCGGTGAGTGGTGTGCTGATAGAGCACTGAGGTGGACCCGAACAGAGTTGGACTTAAGGCCTAGGTCTGACAGGTGAAGTAGGTATTGTAGTACTACTGGCACAAGACAGGAGAAAGGATCTTCATTGCGCTGAGCACACCATATCGAGAACCTACGCCACTTGAGGGCATAGGACTTCCTGATGGACTGCCTCCTAGAAGCCAAGACCACCTCTTCAACTTCCCTAGGTAGAAGCAAGGGAGCTAGCACTATCCTTTCAGCAGCCAAGCCATCAGATTGAGGGATCTGAGATTGGGGTGCAAAAGGGAACCCTGATCCTGAGACAGGAGATCGGGTTGCAACGAGTTTCCACTGCCAACTGCAGAAGAAGTGGAAACCACGGTTGCCACAGCCATCTGGGGGCTACCAGAATCACCGCGGCCTTCTCCCGTAGAATCTTGAACAGAGTCCGGGCCACTAGGGGCGTGGGAGGAAACACATACAGGAGGCCCGTAGACCAAGAGATCAGAAATGCATCTGCTGCATTCTCAGGGGATGCGGCTGTCTGGAGCAAAACCTGTGCAGCTGACGGTTCAGTGGACTTACAAAGAGATCAACTGATGGAAGTCCCCATCGTAGAAAGATCTGCTGGACCACCAGTGGATTCAACTGCCATTCGTGAGGCTGGAGAATCCTGCTTAGTTTGTCTGCCAAGAAGTTCTCCTGACCAGGTAGATAAACTGCTTTGAGAAACATGCCATGTTTAACTGCAAAGGAGCAAAGGGCCTGCGCCTCCTGACATAGGAGTCTGGACCCTGTGCCCCCTTGCTTGTTCACATAGAACATTGCTACCTGATTGTCTGTCTGAACTAAGACAGACTGGTGAGAGAGGGCATGAGAAAAAGTCTGGAAAGCCAAGCGGATAGCTCGCAGCTCCAACAGATTGATCTGCTGTGTGGCCTCCAGAGATCTTGAGTGCATGTGCCCTGGCAATGTGCACCCCAGCCCTTTAAGGAAGCATCGGTCATCAGCATCCTTGTGTGTGCTGGGGCCTGAAAAGGTAACCCCCTGAGAAGGTTTGGGAGATGTCGCCACCACTGCAAGGAGTCCAAAAGTTGCTTGGACACCTTTACTCTGTCTCGGAGGTCGACTGTGGCCTGTGCCCACTGAGCACTGAGGCACCACTGAGCAGCCCGCATGTGCAGATGGGCATTCAGAGTCACATGTACCGTGGATGCCATGTGGCCCAGGAGCCACAGGAAGTGCCTGGCGGAGATCTGAGAATTGCTTTGGAACTGGTTGGCCAAGTCCATCAGTCTGTGGGCCCTGTCCTCGGGCAAGTAAGCTCTTGCCTGCAGGGTGTCTAATCTTGCCCCTATAAACTCTAGGTTCTGTGAGGGGAGCAAAGTGGACTTTGCGTAGTTTATGACAAAGCCCAGATGCTGAAGAAGAGAGAGAGTGCAAAGAGTGGCTTGTCTGGCCTCCTGGAGAGACTGGCCCCTGATGAGCCAGTCGTCCAGGTATGGGAAGACGAAAATTCCCTGATTCCTGAGATAGGCCGCCACTACCGCCAGGCATTTGGTGAAAACCGTGAGGGTGGAAGTTAGGCCAAAGGGAAGTACTCTGTACTGGAAATGTTTTCCGCCACCACAAATCTGAGATATTGTCTGTGGTCTGGATGGATGAGGATGTGAGTATAAGCATCCTTTAGATCTAAGGAGCATAGCCAATCTCCCTGCTGGAGATAGGGCAGCAGTATCCCAAGGGTAAGCATCTTGAACTTTTCCCTCTCCAGAAACTTGTTTAAGTTTCACAAGTCTAGAATAGGCTGGAGGCCTCCTGTCCTTTTTGGTACCAGGAAGTACCTAGAGTAGAAGCCTTGCCCTTCCAGGTAGTGGGGCACCGGTTCCACCACCTGTTCCTTTAGAAGACTTGCCAACTCCCGAAGGAGGAGGTTTCTGTGCAGAGGGAGTCTTGGAGGCTCCCCTGGAAAGTAGGAGGGGGGTATCTGGTGGAAATGGAGCAAGTAGCCCTTCTGGACTATGCTCAGTACCCAGGTATCCCCTGTGATGGCTGGCCACCTGTAGGCGTACAGGGTCAGCCGACCTCTTGTGCTGAGTGGAGCCAGCTGTGGAGAATAAGCTATCCTGTGGGAGTCAAAACCCTGCTCCCTGCTGTGCAGGAGCCGGAGCTGGCGGCTTGGGGGTCTTCTGCCTATGAGGCCCATGCCCCTGCCCCTTGGCCTGCTGGCCCTGTTGGGGAGCTGGAGAGGCCTGGTATTGTGGGTAGGATTTGTAGGCAGCACCCTTCCTTGAGAAAAAGGGCTTCTTTCCCGAGCCTTCTTTTTCTGAGAAGGGGCAAAAGTCTTCCTGGACAGCCTTGTCCTATGAGAGTCTCAGTCTCGATTTCCGCAACCTTTTCAGTCATGGGCTTACCAAAAAGGTTTTCACCTTGGCAGGGGACATCGACCAACTTGTCCTGCACCCATGTCTCCAGGTCTGATGACTGTAGCCAGGCCTGATGGCGTGCACCAATGCCGGCCACGGCTACCCGGGCCGAAGCCTAAAAGCCATCATAGGCTGCTCGAGAAAGAAACTTCGAGCACGCTCGAATCCCTGTTGACAAAGCCTTGAACCTCTGCAAAGGTTCCTCAGAGAGGCCAGCTGAGAACCCAGCAATCTCCTTTGCCAGGTCTCGTAGGTACATGCCCATGTACAGCTGGTAGGTCTGGACATGGCAAGATAGCATAGAGCCCTGGAAGCACTTTCAACTGAGGGCATCCTGGTTCTGGGCCTCCCGGCCGGGGGCACCAAGCAGTGCATCTTCTGACTCTTCAGACGGTGCATGGCTGATTCCACAACCATGGCGTGGTGTGGTAGCTGTGCCTTTTGGAACCCAGGGCACCTAGGGACTCAATAAATGGAATCGACCCATTTGCTAAGAACCGACGTCGAGGCCAGTGCCTCCCACATACAGAAGAGCCGCTGTTCCAACATTGGAGGAACCGGTACAGTGAAGGCTTCCTTTGGAGGAAAATCATACTGGAGGGCATCGAGCTCCTCAGCTCGAAGCTCCTCCTCGGCATCCGTAGGGAAGGCCAAGGCTTTGGCCATGTCCCTCACGAAGTCTGAGAACTGGGTATCCTCCTGGGGGGACCGTCTCCGAGTTTCGGACTCCAGTAAGTCCAAAGGGATGCACCGGGTCCGGAAGGTGTCTGGGGACTTCTCGTCCTCTGTCTCCCACTCTGACTTCTCCGAGGAGAAATCGAGCGGTTCCGGCTGTGTGGGCCTTGGTGCCACCCACCCCGACGCCAAGGGTATCAGAGTCGACGACCTCGGCCCCGCACGGGAGGTCGAGGGTGATCTTGACCGAGGATCGACTCGAGACTTCATCGACTCGAGGATCAGCTCGGTCTCCGGGGTCGACTTAGACGTCGAGATCCCGATGGTCGGGGAAGATGCACCGGACAGACCAGCGATCTGCACCCGCTGCTGTTCCATGAAGGCAGCCAAGCTTCTCTCCAAGGCCATCAACCTGAGTCCAAGATCAGCAGACTCAGCAGCCCCCGACTCGGGCTCCAACGGCATCGGGCCTGACGTCGGCTCCCCCGGAGGAGAGTCCACAACTGCACTTATGTGACTCGGGGACTCCGGCTCCATACGAAGTAGTTTGGAAGGCCTCTCCGACTCCGAGAGCCCGGGGCAGCGGTCCGGGCTACGCGACCTGGCCCTCAAGGAACCAGGAGCCTCCATTGATGCCGCCCTCATGAGCTTTTTGTTCCTTCTGTGCTCCCAGGTGGGAGACTCCCTTTCAGAGGAACCCTGATGGCGATCGGGGTCGGACTCCCGAGATGTCGAGGCCTCTGACGAAGTCTGGGTCCGGCCGGACGCAGAGTCAGAGAAAATTCTCTCATGTTGATGCTGACGGCTCTGAAGCGCCTTCGACGACATTTTTCTGCATGGGCCGCAGGCCAGCGGGTCATGGTTGGGCCCGAGGCATCAGAGGTAGCAGCCATGTGTGTCAGTGAGAGACATAAGTTTCTTGCACCGATCACACTTTCTGAACCCGCTGGCAGCCATGGGGGGAAAAAGGGCCCCTGCAAGGTCAAAAGACCGGGCTGCCAGTGAAAACAAAAAAAAAGAGCGCGAACGCTAGTCATGAAGGACAAAAACCGAAAATCAAAACTTCGGACTCGATACCGGTGTACCGAGCCCAGACAGGAAGGGGAACCGGCATCGAACTGGATAAGACAACACAAAAATTGCAGAAAAAAAATCAACTTTTCCCGGGTGACACAAACTCATGTCCATCGGGCTCCGTGGAAAAAGAAAGACTGAGCATGATGTCACCGTTGGGCGGGAAGGGGACCACGCAGGCGCGCTGCATTCCCAAAGGCTTTCTTTGAAAGCTGGGGAAATGCTCCGCACGGGGGCTTCCTCAGCGCCGATGTCACCCAGACTGACTTCTTGTTTGGTCCTGGAGAATCCTGTTTCCAACAGTGGTCAATCTAGGTCATACGTAACTAGCAGTTTCCCCAAAAGACACAGATTCCACAATGCTTGTACTGGGTCAAGCATTGATATTCTGGGTCCCTTCTTAATAATGGTTTATGGACTTTTCCTCCAGGAACTTGTCCAAACCTTTTTTAAACCCAGCTATACTAACAGCCTTTACTACATCCTCCGGTAACAAATTCTAGAGTTTGATTACACGTTGAGTGAAAAAATATTTTCTTTTATTAGTCTTAAATAGTTTACCCTGTAGCTTCATTGCATGTCCCCTAGTCTTTCTATATTCTGATAACATAAACAATCGATCTATGTTTACCCATTCCACTCCGTTCATTAATTTATAGACTTCTATCATATCTCCCCTCAGCCGTCTCTTTTCCAGATTAAAGAGCCCTAACCTTTTTAGCCTTTCTTCATAGGAGTATCCTTCCATCCCCTTTACGATTTTGGTGGCTCTTCTCTGAACCTTTTCTAATAACGCTATATCCTTTTTAAGATATGGCGACCAGAATTGCACACAATATTCAAGGTGCGGTCCTAGAGGCATTATAATATCTTTTGTTTTATTTTCCATTCCTTGCCTTATGATACCTAGCAAGTTGCAACATCTTCACCAATTAGAGCACGCATATAATAGATTCATCTCCTGATCATGCACATGAATCTCCTGGAACAACATTAAAAATCAGGTTCGGTGAAGACTGTCTTTTAGGAAATAAGAAAGACATTCATGCGTTTTGGGTGAAAAGTCTGTGAAGGGGACCCAGGTGGTTCTAGCTGTCCACACTCCTTGGGATAATATATTACTTTACCGGAAATCCTCAAAAGCACTGGAGAAAAGCTGTGGCATTTTCACATCCCATTTTGCTGATAATCTGAGTTTTATTTCTAAGGTCTGCAAGTGATTTGAATTTCATTTCTCATTCCATACCATCTTCTCCTAGAAAATAGCCGAGCTTGACATTTTACTCCGTTCCTCTGCTATCTTTTATTTTAACTACAATCAAATTATACATTTCTAGTGATAGAACAAATGGCCGTGTGTTCCCATGGTAGCGCCTACACTCTTCTTGCTAAGATATTTCAAGATTCTGGTGATAATGACATCTCACTCTTGAATACAACACAGAAACACCAAAAATCGCAGATGGACTAGATAAACCTGTCACAAGAGCTGCGGCAATCACAGATCAAGATATCTAAAACAATGACGATCAAATATAGAAAAGAAAATGCCTATCTATATAATAAATTCCAAATCAAGGTGACTCTTTCCATCTTATAATAAGGTGATACCTTTTTATTGGACTAACTTAATGCATTTTTTGACTAGCTTTCAAAGGTTAAATCCTTCTTTGGGACAGGACGGTATGAGCAGCAGATGACAATATGATAATACACAATAGAATAGAATAACTACCATTAAAATGGACTGACATGACCATCACACTACTCTTTCTATCTTGGAACTCGCTAACAACAATTTTTCAAAGACAAAGGAATTTGCAAATGAAAGCTTTTGAAATGCAGGTTTGCAGAATGATGTCCACTTTCAAATGTGATGTTTGATCGTGCTACAAAATTGGGGGGAGGAGGGGAATCTTCTCTGCATGAACTCCAATGGGGAGCAGGAGTTTGTCATTTACACTTTGAACAGTCTGTTGGGGTCACTAGCGAGAGCTATGCAGCGGAATTAGGTTGGTTGACAGGATTCTGATGCCAAATGTCATTGACACAGAGGCACTAACTGGACAATGAATTTTCTATATGGAGAATCAGACTGGCTTCCTTTGCCACCATCAGGTTGCCATTCACTTGAAAGACATGCCAGTAACTCAGAAGTGTCATACGGACCACAAGACAACAGAGCACTTGCTTCAAAGCCCACTGGCGTCATGTAGAATTACAGACCCTGCGGGCCACATGTGACTAGGGATCACCATTACCCCATCTGCACTTCCAAAGCAAACTGATAAGATAAAGTTGCATTTGGGAAGGGGGTAGGGAAAGGCCTTGGAACTTCAATCTTAAAATTTGTTATTGATGGAGTTTTTTTCAAGTGTGGGTGGGGTTGGAGCCTGGTCTTTTCATTCTTTTCTTTTGTTTTTTTTTTCATTAATTTTGTTGTTTATTTTGTTTCAAATAAATGAAACCAAAAGAGTGGTTTACTAAAGTGCAGTAAGGTTTTGTACTTACCATGTGCTAGGTGCAAAAATTAATGTGTAGGAAGGGCAAAGCTGTACGAAGACTGTTGGGGCCAGTTTCTGCCCTGCATTTACCACACAGGCAAGAGACACTTACCACATGTTAAATCTATTTGCAGACAGCGTACTGTGCATCTGAACTATCTGCCAATATAGTTACCGCAGCCTGCAGTGAGACCCCCCCTGATCTTCCACTCTGCATTCTGACCCATCTCGATAGCCCCACATCAACATCCTGACCCACTCTGCACTCCCTCAATTGACATCCCCAATCTCCCGATAGCCTCCCCCCATCAGCATCTCTACTTCCCGATAGTCCCCCCCCCCCATTAGCATCCCTACCCACCCCCACACTCTGGATGCCCAACTTAGCACTTACCAGGGGTGTCCCCAATGGGTTAGTGATGGGACAGGAGCAATCCCTGGATGTTCCTAACAAAGTCTCAATTGCAAGCAAAGTAATACTGTGTGACTTTTAAATACAAGCTCTCTGCCTGAGAGATCTTAAAGGGATTTTGGACTTCATTTTTAAAAGCTAAATCTTTTTCTGTATTGCAAAAGGGGAATTTTTTTTTGTGGTGTTGGGTAATGCTCTGCTTATTAGAGTTCATTGTTTTCTTTTTCCAGCTTTCCATTCAGAGTGAGCTCTTTGAAGCCATTGACCTTATTAGGTGTAAGATCCGCCCCTACCCACCCTAGCTCTCACCCACCCTATGTGAGAATTCTTGCTTTATAGGACAACTCCCCAATTTAGCTATACACAGGAACATACGAGGTATGACAAAAAAGAAATTAGACTGTCCCATAAATGTTTTATTACAAAATCTACAGAGAAATTACACATTGTAAAGTCCTCCTCCTTGAGGTCCCTGAGCTCCCTCATCACAGTAGCCTTGATCTTTTCTACAGAGGCAAAATGAGTTCCTTTGAGCACAGTCTTCAGCCTGGGGAAGAGCCAGAAGTTGCACAGTGCAAGATCTGGGGAATAAGGAGGGTAGTCAAGAGTTGTGATCTGTTTGTTGGCCAAGAACTGTCTCACACTGAGCGCGGTGTGTGTGGGCGCGTTGTCGTGGTGCAGCAGTCATGACTTGTCTCTCCACAGAGCTCGCCTGCTGCACTGAACCCAGTCATGGAGGCAATTGAGGACCTGCTGGTAGAAGTGCTGGTTGACTGTCTGACCCTCAGGCACAAACTCATGATGGACCACTGTCTTCTGGTCAAAGAATGTGATCAGCATGACCTTGGATCCTTGATTTGGACATGCGCACCTTCTTGGGTCTTGGTGACAGTCGAGTCTTCCACTGCGGGCTCTGTCACTTGCTTTCAGAGTTGTACTGGAAGACCCAAGTCTCATCTCCTGTGATGACTCGGCCAACAAACTCTGGATCTTCTCCGATCTTCTCTAGCAAGTCTAGACAAACATTGACCCGGTGCTCCTTCTAGTCATCCAGTAAAAGCATTGGTACCATCTTGGCGCACACCTTCCTCATCCCCAGCTCCTGCACCAAGATGGTCCACACTGACTCCCTGTTCAGGCTGAGCTCCTCAGCTATCATCCGCACCGTCAATCTGCGATCACTCTGCACCAGCTGGTTCACTCTGTCAATGTTATCAGCCGTCTTTGTCGTGGAAGGCCGTCCTTACTTGGGGTCATCTTCCACCTCCTTGCGGCCAGTCTTGAAGCATTTGTGCCACTCGAAGACTCACGACCTTGACATTGCATCTTCTCCATAAGTCTTTTGGAGAAGTTGGAGACTTCTCCAACTTAACCAGAAATTTCAAGTTGATTCTTTGCTCCATATTTCTGCCACCTCCAGTTGCATGACAAAGCGATGGAGCAGTATGCTACAAAAAAACTGAAAAAGAAAAACAGAGTGAGAGAGATGAAAAATATTACAGCAAAATAGTGACGAGATGTTGCACAACACAGTGACATAAGCGGTTAGCCAATTGGCATTGAATTATGGGCGTGGCTGTCTCGTTTCTTTTTTGTCACATCTTGTAGAACAGTGCTGTTAGAACACACATTAAAGAAGTTAACTGCTTTTTCTCTTAAGGGACAGTTGAGGAAAAATTAGGGACTTTGGTAGCTTTACTGCAACCTGCCCGCTGACAGGTCCTCCGATTCCACATGTGTCACTCAGCCTTACCCCAGGACAAGCATTGTGGAACTAATATAGCCAGGAACCTGTGACCTGGATTGGCCACTGTTGGAAACAGGATACTGGGCTTGATGGACCATAGTCTAACCCAATATGGCATTTCTTATGTTCTTATGTTCTAAGGTACCAAAGCTCCACCAACTGAAAGATGGCTGGGAAAAATCATATTGCCAAAGCTATTGCCCCCATTACAGCTTCTGCCTCTGTCCAGAGAAGACCGGGACCTGGGTGTGATTGTGTCTGATGATTTTAAGATGGCTAGACAGGCAGAAAAGACGATGGGAAAAGCCAGCAGGATGCCTGAGTGCATAGGGAAAGGAATGGCCAGCAGAAAAAAAAAGAGGTGAAAGTGTCTCTGTATAAGTTTCTGATGTGACCCTATTTGGAGTATTGTGTGAATTCTGGAGACCACATCTTCAAAAGGATGTAAACAGGATGGAGTCATTGCAGAGAGTGACTACTAAAATAATTAGTGGTCTTCATTATAAAGCATATGAGGACAGACTTAAATATCTTAATATGTATATGTGAAAGGAAAGGCGGGATAGAGGAGATATGATAGAGACATTTAAATACTGTACCTCCATGACATAAATGCACAAGAGAAGAGCCTCTTTTGATTGAAAGCAAACTCTGTTATGAGGGGACATAGGATAAGGGTGAAAGGGGATAGACTCAGGAGTAATATGCTGAAATATTTCTTCATGGAAAGAGTGGTAGATGCATGGAATAGTCTCCCATTGGAGGTGGTTGAGATGAGGACAGTGTCTGAATTCAAAAAAGCATGGGACAGATACAGAGGATCTCTAAAGGAAAAGAAGGGAATATAATATTTCATATGGAAGGGCAGACTAGATAGGCCATGTGGTCTTTTTCTGTCATCATGTGTCTTATGTTTCTGTGTTCCTGGGCAGTTACCACCTGAGTTCAAAACAGCAGCTCTGACACCTAGTGGTAGGATTGCAGTACTATCGCTAGCGGTATCATCCCAAACACGAGCACTCACCCTTGCACAAAACACAAAAGCAGAAAGTCTGGAGCAAGGTAGGCAATGTAAACTTTATGAAAGTGCACATAGAATTCTAGTGTAGTACCCTATATGGCCGTGTTTTGGCTAGGCCTTCGTCAGGGATTGAGATCTGAAACATAAACACATATAGATATAAATATAAAGTAAGGAATAAAATAGACATACACAAAATACAAATACTATAATAATTATAAGTCAGGAATTAAATAATAAAACATTAAAAAAATTAAAGCAATTATAAAAAAAATAATAAAACTTTAAAAAGCAGAGAACCAAAACTTAAAATCAATAAGATTATTCACTAGATTCTAGCATGGGGCGTCCAAGAACCTAATTGTTATGTATGGAAACCAACCTGTGTAGAAATGGACTATATAAACTAGTTCTCGACTGAAAATACATGAATCCATGCAATTATTACCAGGGGAAGAGTAAGGACAATCAACCTAGCAAACACCCAAGATTATATAGTACAATAAGAAAACTCTACTTTGATGGGATCTGAGATACGCAGCGCTCCAGCTGAACCAGGTACTTCATTTACTTTTCTTTTTTTATCATTTTTCATACATTTTTCCTTTGCCACTGACACATAATGTTTCTGTGGTTATGGTTTGTCTTGCAATTTTGCACAAAATGGCACTTTGATTGGGGTCCACTCAGGAGGTAGTGCTCTCATTATATGATCCAACATATTCGGGATTTCACTTTAATCAGGTACCTGATCCACACTTCTCTTCCTAATTATTCATTCATGTGTACTTTGCCCCCTCAGTCTTGCTTTAGGGAGCATGTTATACACAGGATAGTTTGAGATTGGGTCCGGGTCTCCATTTTAGAACCTCCAGCATAGTGCCTCTGTCTCCAAATGGATATAATATATGTAGAATCATGTCTGCGCTTATCAAGAGGGTTGTCTGTGTACTCCTTCACAAGTTTGTCTGATGTATAGTATTGTACCATTTTATTATACTATAGAATCTAGTGACTAAGATTATTGCAACATACAATTGGTACTACATGGGTCCAAGTTTCCCATTCCTTTGGTGTCTTTCTTGTACGATTACAACTTTATGGTTTTATTTTTCTTTTTAGCTCCTTTAGGAGGGTCGGGCAGGATCATTTAGTGTTTTGCAATATAACTACACCCGTGTTTTATTGTAAGTGTATCCCCTTTTATAGTTCCTCCTATCGCACAATATAAATTTGTATTTTAATGAGCATTTTATTATATGTGCCTCTTTTATTACTTTACTTCTTCCTATTTTTTTCTGTCTTTCTGTATGGCTACCATTTTATTATCCTTTAAATATGTATCTAGTAGACATGCTTTGCTGCTGATAATGCTGGTCAGATGTATTTGTTATTTATGGATTTATTATATTGTTGGTATGGCTCATTTTATTTCCCCCTTTTTAATTTTTTCCCTCATATTTTCAGTGGTTTATGGGTTCTATTACTGATACTTCTCTGCTTTACTTGGGTTTTACTATTCCATACTCATACATATCTGTCTTTAATTGTTTTTATGTTTTTGGTTTTCTGCTTTTTGAAATTTTATTCATTTTTATAATTGTTTATTTTTTATTTTTTATTATTTAATTCCTGACATAATTTTTATGGTAATTGTATTTTAAGTATGTCTATTTTATTTCTTACTTTATATCTCTATGTTTTTAAGTTTGAGGTCTCAACCCCTGATGAAGGCCTAGCCAAAACACAGCCATGTTGAATTCTATGTGTACTATAAAAAAGTTTACATTGCCTACTGTGAGTCACCTTACCCCAAACCTTTGTACTATCACTAGGGGACAGGCTGCCAAATAAGGAAAATAAACACCTAAATTTACAATTTATAAACACCTAAGAATCAAAGGCCTATATATAAAAATGTCATCATAAAGGGATAGTTCAATATAAAGGCAGATTAGTTTAACAACTGTCTAATTACAGAGTTGTTCTTGGTGCACTCCTTCTGGCCTTAGGAGAATTGCTTAACCTTCCATTGCCTCAGTACAAACTTAGGGGTATGTTTACTAAACTGCGATAACGTTACAGACCACGCGTTAAGTAACGTTAACGCGTGATATGTAACGTTAACGCACGGTATGTAATGCTAAAGTGCGTTAACGTTACCTAACGCGTTAACGTTACCTAACGGGAGTGGAGGAGTGGCCTAGTGGTTGGGGCAAGGTACTTCAGGCCGGAAGGTCGGGGGTTCAAATCCCACTAGAGGACAGCAACCTTGGGCTGGAAGGACTGGGGTTTCTAGTCTCACAGGTGCTCCTTGTGGTCTTGGGCAAGCCACTTAACCCTCCATAGCCCATGTTCCCTGTAAAATAGTTATCTCCAAGTTATAATGCCCTGTTCAATGTAATTTCAGTTTGTTCAATGTAAACCGCACTGATGCTGAATAGCGCGGTATATAAGAGAATGTAAATAAATAAATAAATAACGAGCGTTAGCGTTCCCAGCCGCGGTAAACACCGCAGAGGGTGGAGAGAGGGCGGAGAGAAGGGGTCAATGGGCGGGGAGAGGCTCCCTGCACACTAACGCGCTGAAGGGCTGAATCCTACCGCGAATGAAAACCTGCCGTTAGATGCACATTTGCAGGAGAGAGAAACCATTTCAGTGTCAGCAATGTACAGCATAGGCAGGGAGCCCAAGAAATGTGATAGTAGTGCTTCATTTTCAGCAATAGCCTAGTGCCCAAGTATGAAAGGCCACTATGGCGATGGTGCAAATGGGGCATAGGGGGCTGCAGGCGGGACATGTAGTAGGGGTAGCTGGGGCACAGGGTGGACTAGGCAGGCGCCTAAGAACATAGAAATCAGAAATCAGCATAACAGCAGCTGACAAAGGCCAAACACAATCCACCTACATCTACCTGGTCCACCCGAGCTAACAGTTGCCAGGGCACTGACCTAACATCCCCTCAGCCAACCCTCCCCCAAGCGGTAGGCAGTGATGGGGGGGATGTGAGGATGCTCATGTATTCCCCCTTCCCCAGACCCCACTCCCTAGGCGATCACCTAGCCACACAGTGGATGGCCTGGGACTGCGCACTACCAGCACCGACAGCATATGATCATGTCAGCATGGCAGGGGGGGGTGTGCCCATGCTGGAGGGGGAAGTGGCACCTGCCTGCAGTGGACCTAGGCCATGCCCTGTACCAGTACGTGATGTGTAGTGCAACATAAATGGTCTGGCTGAGGAAAAGTACAGGTAGCCCCAGGAACTACCATGCATCTGTGGCAACAGTGTGGTGCAGTACACCCGGCCAATGTGTCCAGAAGCAGAGGGTCACAGGTTTAAGTCCCAGCTGTGGTTCCTGAAGAGCATGTCCCTATATTTTACCCTACAATGCAGATACAACAGCAACATGTGCAAAGCCCAAAGCAGCGGTGAACAGGGGTACAAACACCCACTCACACAGGCTCCACAATCCAAAGATGCATGGAGAGTCAGGATGTTGGCCCCAGCATTGAGCTGCAGTTATCACCAGAGCACTACTACTACCTCCTGCACAGTTTAGCAATGTCGGCACTGTGATCAGGACCAGTGTGGCGGGCAGGGTTACCAACCACCGCTATCTTTGCACAATGCTGCAATAGGAGTGTGTGTGTGTGTGTGTATGTCTATCTATTGTTCTGTGGCTGCCCACCCCTCTCTGGTCCCAAAATGTCCCACTGTTACCAGCGTTAGCCTGAATATGTGCATAATGAGGAGCAAGTGTTGTGGGTATGGCCCGGACAGGGCAGATTGGCCAGGATGCATCTTCACAGGGTGTGGGGCAATGGCTTTGACACTGTAGTGCCCGACCACTGCCTGCATGGACAGGGTGGCCACAGCATGTCATGCTGGGAGGGCACTCACTCAAACCGAGCAGTGACCATGGCAGGTCTAGGTTCCCACATAGCGCTCCACACTATCTGCTTCCAGTGATACTTTTGTGATCCCAGTGCTGGGTCCCCAATCACTGAGATGGCTGCTTGGTGCACATAGTTTCTCTGTGAGCATGCACTATGGACTGTCTAGTGGACTGTCTGCAGTTAGACTGTGCATGGTTGGAACATCTATAAGGTGCAGTCTGACTGTGCTGTCTGCTGGTGACTGGCAGACAATGGTGGGTGGCAGTTGGGGTTTTCCAGACCTAACCCCAGCATTGCTGCTGGTCTGCCACTGCTCCAGTCATAGGTATGGCTCTGGCCCACCAACTCTGGAGGGCTGTCTCATACAAACAGGATAGAGGTTGCTTCATGGGGGCTGGGGCATCTGTCCCTTACCTACAAAAAGGGTGATGTGGGCCCTTTGGGGTATGTAGTATATACCACTGCTACCTATAAAGGCACTGCTACACACACCTCATGCAATTCTAGGAACCCCTCTGCCCTGATAACAGCTGCCCATGTCAGCCAGACCCTAACACGGGGTACACACCAATCTGGCTGGTGTCTGGTCCCACATGTAACTGCAGGATACAGATGGACTCAAAATTACCTTTGGCTGCACTGCAAGGAACACCTGTCACACACTGGTAGTGATGGGGATGTACAGCAGGACCTATCTCTAGCACCACATGTACTACGGACCTAGTGCTGGGCACCCATCCTATCCCTCAGGGTGAACACAGATCCTGCACAATGGCATGGTCTGTAGCTACTCTGTGCCAGTATCATGCACTGCCAATTCGTCTTTCCAAGCTGAGGTACCGGAGAGGTGCAGACCCCATTTGGTGATCAGCTGTAGACAGCTATTCAGCATGTGCATTGCATCATGGGTACTGGTGGGGGTTACCCTATCCTGGCACTCAGAGCAGACAGTTTGCGCGGTGACCTGCAGTCCTTCTGTACCCAGCCATTGCTGTGACATACACCATGTAGGTATAGCCTATTGGTTAATACAATGCCATTCTCGGCAGTGTTCATGGGTTCAATTCCTCATTGTTCCCTCCTCTCATGCCTGTCCTACTCAAATAGTGTGCATGCCTGTAACAGTCATATTTTTGCAGATTTGTGCTGCAAGCCCATAATACCCTCGCCACAATTGCCAACATTCCCTCGGTCCGACTATCTGCGTCTGTCAGCTGTGTAGAGTCCTGTCTGCCTGTGCAGGCTGTCACCCATGTCCTGTACTGCTATCCTTTCCTGTATTGCGCCTCTTCATGCTTGCCTCGCCTTTGCCTGATCTGCATGGCACCACCACTCCTCTGTCCATCCATCATTGTAACTATCCTGCCACCTCCACTGGGGGACACGTATTCCCATTGTCTGCCACCAACTGTCTTTCCAGTACTTTACATTGCCAATACACTGTGCTGTGGTACAGTTGCCCCCCACTATGTTTGTCATCAGTACTGGCAGCCACATGGAATGCCTGCAGATATGGCAGGTCCAGCGGCTCTCAGCTCTCCCTCCTTCATAGCCTTTCCTGAGTGCTCTATCTAGTGTTAGGGCTACATCTGTCTCTCTTCCTCACAGGTCATGCATGTCATCCTGAGACACCTTGCAGCCCTTAGGGAACACTAACCTAGGGCACCGTAACCTTGTTAGGCCACCTTAACCTATGGTTCCATAGCCCAGGGTGCCTTCTACGGTGCCTTGTCCAGGGGTGCCTAATACGGCGCTTAGCCTAAGGAGCCCTATAGGGCGCCTTATGAGGCACCTTACAAGGCACCTTATAAGGCACCTTGTAATGCATGTTAGTCTAAGGTGCCTTGTAACATGCGTTAGCTGATACGGCTTGCTGTAACGATGCACCGCCCACGCCTTTATATGGGCATCTGTACGTTTACCGCAGAACCTAATGCGAGTGACATTACCGCAGAACCTAATGCGAGTGACATTACCGCAGTTTAGTAAACATACCCCTTAGTCTGTAAGTCCTCTGGGTTCAGGGAAATACCTAGGGGTCCTTTTACTAAAGGATGCAATGGTGTTGCATCTAATGTGCAGATAGCGCCAAAACCATAGCGCAATAGGTGCAACATCGCCATCTGTACTGTCTGGGATGTGAAAAGCATGTTCCTGACAGTTAACACAGTGCACCCACAATTAGCATTAGTGCCGTTATCTCCACCTAGGAAGGTGGTGGAAAGTGCACCAGCGCTAATTGCTCACAGGTGTGCTGACCGCAAGGCATTCATCCCTCCTACTCTATGTGCTTGGCCCATCCACTTACACCCTCAGTGTGGCATAGACAATGGGAGCCAAAATCCAGCTGCACTGTCATGGCCCTATGCTAATTGTTAACGTGTGTCTCAGCGCACCTTTTGCGTGTGTCAGAACCCATGCTAACGGCTACTTCCCTTTAGTAAAAGCTCCTCCTGAATTGAACTCATCTTGAGCTACTACTGGAAAGGAATCAGCTACATACAAATAAATAAATCTTGAAAAATAGGATTTAAAAAAAACCCTTGAACCCGGTATATCCAGTTGGTTAAAACAGCCAGATTGATTGGCACACACTGATGTGATTGGTTGTTTTAAATGGGAGAGTGTCCGGAGAATTGCTGAAAAAATGCCACAGCCACATTTGTAGTAAGCCGAGGAAGTTCACCACAGGAAACTGGCATTCTGATATTTGAAGCACAGCATACGCAGTGAAGGTCATGGACATCCACTTAAATTCAAATAAGTGAGATTTTTGTGCTAAGAGCTGTGAGCTGAATGATTTATTTGTGGAGCCCTGATGCAGAAGTTAAACGTGGAGCTTCGAAACACGATAACTGTGGTCCATCTGTTTTAGAATCATCGTGGTTGGCAGAGACATTGATAAATATATTTTTTATCAGCTTTTTGGCAGAGACATTGATATACTTAAGTGGTTTTGTAATGCTGTGAAGAGCTTGAAGTTCTTTTTTTTTAATTTTTTTTTTATTTATGCAAATTTTTACAAAAAAAAAACAAGAAAGCCATCAACAGCATTTCTTATAGAAAAAGGAAGATAAATCAGTAATTAAACATGATTCATAAACAAACAAGGAAACATCCCTCAAACAAGAGAAATGTAAAGAAATATCTTCCACACTAGCCCACAATATAATACAAAAGGGGAGACATATCCAATACCAAACAATATAAAGAAATTTAGTGCCAGCTAACTAGCCATGACAATATTATTATGTGAGATCAAGTGAGGGGGTAACTGAAGACTCCAAGCGCCTAGCATTAATAAACGCTGTAAGTTGGGAGGGATCATAAAAAATATAGGAAACCGCTTTATATTTTACCAAACACTTACATGGATATTTAAGAAAACAGGCCCCCCCCAACTGAAGGATACCAGGGCGGAAGCAAGAGAAACTCTCTCCGACGCCGCTGCGTATCCCTAGCCAAATCTGGGAAAATTCTTACCGTTAACCCTTTGAAAGGTAGGTTTCTCTTCCTGAAGAAAAGCCTCAACACCCACTCTCTATCAGATAACAACGCAAAAGTTACCAGTAATGTGGAAGGAACAGGAGTCTCATCTACAGATTTTTCCAATAATTCAGTTACAGTTAGAATATTACATTGTACCAAATCAATTCCCTCCTGAGCCCCAACATTAGACAATTTACCTTTCGGTAAATAATAAGCCCTCACCAATGGGGGAAATAATTCAGACGAAACTCCCAACACTTCACTAAGATATCGTTTAAACATTTCACTAGGGGATACAGAGGGGATTCTAGGAAAATTAATTAACCGCAAATTATTCATTCTAGCAGAATTGTCCAAATGTTCCAACTTAGCTTGGATGAGAGAAAAGTTCTTCCGAAAGGCATCTGACTGTGCTTCCAATCCTTCCAACTTTTGATGCAACTCCACCACTTCTGGTTGCAAGGTATTCACTCGTTGCTCCAAACTTACCACAGCCAAACAATCACTATTCAGTTTCTGCTCCAAAAAAGTTACCCATAGTACCAGGGCCTCCCCAAGAAGAAGAATCGCCTGCCAAATTGATTCCAATGTGAAACTCTCCGGTCTCGGAAGGGAAATCGGTAAGCCCAGATTACTTCTCAAATCTCCAGCAGCCATTCCTGCCTTAGGCATCTGCTCTTGATCCACCACAGGCAACAACAGGCCTGTGGAATCCCCCTTACTCGGCACCGATGGACAAGCCGATGATAACGCCACAGGAGTTACTTCCCTGCAGGACAAAGGCGCCTCTATTCCCGGCCCACTCGAGCCACCAGCTTCCTCCGCCTTCGGGTGGGAGCCGAGCTCCAGGAACCCCTCCGGAAGGGACATGGCGTGTGAAACCTTTGGTGCAGGACTCACAGGGGAGAGAGATAGACCCGAAGTAAACGCCGAGCCTCCAGACTCCGGCGATATCACAGCTCGGGATTCCTCCCCTAAATCTGTCATAGCCCAGCTAGAGCGCAAAACAAAAGAGTCTATCGGACCAGAGGTAATTGGCGTTGAGACAGTAGGGGACTGAGAAGGCAAATTCCCCCCCTTGCCTTTACGCTTCCGTTCCATACAGGTAAAGGAAAAACGCTCTCACACGGAAACAGCAGCTGCCACCATCTTGAATGAGAACTCCTCCTAACCCTCGAGCTTGAAGTTCTTAATGCTTGAAAATAAAATGGACTAAAGTAATGATGGCAGCTGAATGATGGCAGCTTTCGGAAAATAGAGTCCGACAAAAAGAATTGAAAAATAAAACAGTCACGTCGACATCCC
Organism: Ichthyophis bannanicus; assembly: GCA_033557465.1. Classification (NCBI taxonomy): domain Eukaryota; kingdom Metazoa; phylum Chordata; class Amphibia; order Gymnophiona; family Ichthyophiidae; genus Ichthyophis; species Ichthyophis bannanicus. The sequence continues at coordinate 74,595,071 of CM066044.1, read as the reverse complement.
AGCACCCTCAGCATGTCTCAGACCTCTCAGGGCTTCTGCCTATTCTACCTACTCTGCCCAGATTATGCTTCTGAATGTCTGGGTGTCTGTGGCCAAACTGATCTGTTGATGCTCTTTCCTGACCTTTAGAGGGTATTGTCCTGGGGCACTACCCTGTCTTGGCTCTTTTTTGTCCCAGCCCTGGCTACCTTACTTTCCTGCCTGCACACTGTGTGTCTGCGAGCAGCTGGGTATCCTTCTCTGATCTATGGGCCCGATATTCAAAGGCATTTACATGGTTTACAGACTCGTAAACCCTGTAAATGCCGCTACATGCCGCAGTGCTAAATGTATAGCATCAGAGCATATCGTCGGCGTTCTGGGGAGGAGTGGAGGCAGGACCCATTGCTAACTGGGCAGTGGCAATATTGAACCTCTGCCCAGTTAGCCACCAGCGGGTAAAGATAGGCATGGCAAAAGCTAGCCCGTCTTTACCCGTGGGAGCTAACTGGGCAGCTAGAAGATGTTGGGCTGCCTGGTTTCCATCTTGCTCTTCTCTGGGCTCAGCACGCCACATGAGGCAGGGGAACACACATGGGCACATACGGGTCTCATGCACATGTACATTGTACAAAAAAAAAGGTGCATGTGCATCTTCATTCTGCCTCACGGTTGCATATCTCTGTGGCTGCTATTCTTTATGGGGCCTATGCATAGGTGCGATGGCCCATTTTCCGTCACACACAAATGCAGGTCCCCTGTAGGCCGCGCAAGTGTATCTTCACAAATGGGAAGTGCTGATTTTAGAAGACCTACATAGTAACATAGTATATGATGGCAGAAAAAGAGAAATATGGTCCATCTAGTCTGCCCAGCAAGGGCCAGAGTGGTTGTAATCACAGCTCCGTGCAGGTCACCTCTCTCTATGCCTGTGTTTAGGGTTGTGCCTGCTGCTGGGTGCAGGTCAGCCCCCCTCTATTTATTGAGTATAAAATATACTTAAGATTGGTTTGATTTTATCCTCTTGCTAAGCAAGCTTAAATATCTTTTATACTCCATAAATAGAGGGGGGCTGACCTGCACCAAGCAGCAGGTACAACCCTAAACACAGGCGTAGAGGGAGGTGAGCTGCACGGAGCTGCGGTGCGGACCTCTGCAGGTACATGGTGCCTTTTCTAGAACAGATATAGTCTTCCGCACATTTGACTTTGCATGTCCCTACAACACCTGAACATCCTTTCTAATATGGGGATTCACGTGCACGCTACATTTTTTAAGGAGCGTTACCGAATCAAATGTATCTCTAGCCCCTGAATTCTGAACTGTGGAGCTAAAGAGTTCTGGCATTTGGAATCTTGTTTTTATTGTTTCTCTTGAAAATCAGGACTAGAAGTTCCATCTTGTCCACTGAGGGACAAGCTATGTCAGTGCACACAATGCAATGCGTGCCTTTGAGTCAATGCTGACTCCTGGCAACCCAGAAGATCCTGGGCTTTCTTGGCAATGTGACCAGAAGTAGATTGCCAGGCCTTTCTTCTGAGACGATGGAGGGTTAAGTGACTTCCCCAAGGCCACAAGGAGTGCTAGTGGGAATCAAACCCTGGTTTCTTGGCTACCAAGCCAGTGTTCTAACCACTAGGCTACTCCCCTACACTATTGTATTATCCTATATATTTTACTTCTAGTTGTCTGCTTTTGAAGATTTGTCAATGACTACCGCACATTTCATTTTACGGTTCTTTTTGGTACTTCCTTAAAATAAAGGACGTTGCATCTTTATTGGTATCCATTGGATTCGTTGACCAGGTCTGATCTAAGAGTTACAGGAATAATGAAGAAGAGTTGTTTAGTAGGCAGCAGCTAGTGGACATGAAGCTTTTGGAAGGGGGCATGGTACTAGTGATTATTGAGCTTCAGACTAATGCTGGGGAGCTTGATGATCCAAGGCCCCACTCCCAGAGGGATTTTCACTAATGTCAGGAGGGCTACTCACCCACCAGGGATTTGAGGTCCAGAGGGAGGCCTCAGAATCAGAGTGAAAGGTCTCTTTAATATTTCACCCTTGCCACTGTACAACATGTAGCTCTAACTTTCCTCCAGTGAGGCTCAGTTGTCTTCTTTGAAAACCAGTGCGCGCAGCCTTTTTCCCACAGCAGTTTTTGCAAAATTGCATATTAATTAGCTGCTCTGCATGATTTGCATCACAGCAGTTCACTAATGAACAATTTGCCAAACCTTGCATTGCAAGATGACTTTGTATTTGCTACAAAGATGGCTTTTTCACAACATTTTATTTATTTTTTTTTTTTTTGCAAAAGGGCTTCACATGTCAATGCCACAAAAATGCTGGCTCTTCTAGCATTTTACTACATTTGTTCATGTATTTACACTGTTTAATACGTGGCATCCCTTTTGTAATAAAAATTGCACTTTTGATTATAAGTGCGCTGGCAGAGGGAAATGCTTCCTTTATTTCTATGTATCTTGCCTTGAGTTATCAATGAAAAGGCAATTACTAAATCTAAATTAATAGATTTATTCATGAGAGAGAGAGAGAAAGCAGCTTTGCTCTGTGCTCTTTAACACTGATTCTAATAATAGGGCCGTCTTATTAACCGATTGTTGCCTGGCAGTACTTAGTACAAGAAAAGGAGCGCAGTCAGTCCACTGCATGAGCTAAAGAATTGCTGAGTTCACCTGCTAGCTTAACACTCCTAAAACCCATTGGTAGCACATGTGACTTTCTGAGCACAGTTCATTTCTACAGGCATTATTTAATAGGAAAGTATGCTTGCTCTATATCGGAGAAGTCAGTAGATTGTTCCAGTGTTAAACAAATGATGCAAGAAGAATTATTGGCTGTTCTAAGCCAATTAATGTAGACAACCAGAGCTGTTTCCCTGGATATCAGAAGGATGGCTGTGCAGACCACAGACCCAAGCCATCTGCTCTATTGGCCAACTCAGACCCACTGTGACCTCCTGTAAAGACCAGGGATCCACCTTCAGAGACTGCAGCATAAAAAGATCACTGGCTGCAGTGTCTGGAATAAAGAGCTTTGGGTTACGCTCTATGTTAGAGAGGGCATTGAATCACATAGGATTAAAGTTTTGCATGAAATAAAATACACTGTAGAATCTTTATGGATAGAAATTCCATGTAGAAAGGGGAAGACAATGGCAGTGGGTGTACTACCGATCGCCTGGCCAGAATGGACAGCTGGATAATGAAATGCTTAAAGAAATCAGAGAAGTTAACAAAAGTTACAACACAGTAGTAATGGGTGATTTCAATTACCCCGGTATTGACTGGGTCAGTGTCATGGCAGGACATGCTAGGGAGATAAAGTTAGTAGATTAAATAAATGACTGCTTCTTGGAGCAGCTGGTTCATGAATCAACAAGAGGGGAAGCTATTTTGGACCTAGTCTTTAGTGGACCACAGGTAGTGCAAGAGAAAAGGATGTTGGGGCCACTTGGCAATAGAAATCATAATGATGGTATCCCTGCATATAAATTTTTGTAATAGCATATTCCAAAGTCTTCCTAAACAAACACTGCATACCCTACAGATGGTTCAACATGCTACGCACTGCATTATTCAGAAAGCACCACTACCCGAACAAATAACCCTAACACTATACAAGCTCCACTGGTTGCCGCTCCAGAGTAAAAGCAAATATAAGCAGTTACTAATCATTTTCAAGCTCCTAAGAGACATAGCACCATCTTATCTATCCAAGCTTCTAAACACAAACCCAAATGATAGGCTTAGAAGAGGGTTCATTCAAGATACACTATTGGGATTATTCTGTCCCACGAATAGCGGGGATGGACGTCGCCACTATTCGTAGCCCTCTTCGCCGGCATCTAACTTCCCCGCTGGTTATACGGGGAAGTTAGATGGGGCGGGGAGAGGGCGGATTAGGGGCAGTGGGTGGTCGCCAGCCCTGGATGTACAGGGCCGATTCTAATGTCAGCCCTGTATGTGTAGGGCCTGTGACTTGTATGGGGAAGTTATTCCACCTCTGAGGTAGAACAACATCCCTGGACATAGGGGATCGGCGGGCCTGTGGCGCGGATGGGGTAGGGGAGGGCCGAGGACATCCCTCGCAGCTCAAACCTGGTCGTAGGTGGCCGGATAGGGGGTTGGGCTGCAGGGAGTTACCTACAGGAGCCAGCGGCTGGGATTGCGCTTTTTAAATGGTGCCATGGCAATGGGACGCAATGGCGCCGCAGCTCCATTTAAAAGCCCTGAGTTAGTCGGGCAGTGCCTGTATGTGCAGACTGGGCTGAATTGCAGTCCCAGCATACATGTACAGGCCTGATCATGATTTTGATCCCGCGGGGCTAGACATGCCCCACGGGATCAGAATCTCGATGCCCTCTGTACGTCTGGTTAAGACCGTACATACAGAGGGCTTCTACGTCTGGGATGGAATCGGGCTGTATGTGTTCCTCTAGAGTATAGGAAAACAAACCTTAACACAAGTAATAGGGCTTTTTCACTTTATGCTCCTATTTTATGGAATTCTCTTCCAGGAAGATTGAAAGCCATCACTGTCTTAGCTACATTAAAAAAACCCTCCTCAAGACACACTTGTTCATTGAGCATTTTGGTGATCCCTATATACCAGGAAAACTCTACCCAACCTAATCTTTAACCAAGTATCACAACACTAACACCTGCACTGTAAAAGCTTTAAGATATTGAGACATATCTTTCAAAAATGTTGTACACTGCATTTTATCTAAGTTAAAGTTCTGACCCTAGTAATCATTGCAATTGCCTTTAATTGTCATCAGTTCACTTTCCAATCATGTTATTCTGTAATTGTTTCTAATGTTATAATGTAATGTTTTGTTCTATTCATTGAAAAACCACTTTGATTACATGATAGGCAGTATAGAAAACTCTTAAATAGATAAATAACATGATCATAACTGATTTAATAAATGGAAGCAGGACGGGAAGGAAACTTTTAAAAGGGAAACTATGATAAAAATTAGGAAAATAATTAGAAAAAACTAAAAGGAGCAGCTGCAAAGGTTAAAGATTTACATCAAGCATAGGTGTTTAAAAATACTATCTTGGAAGCCCAGACCAGATGTATCCCACGCTTTCAGAACAGTGGAAGGAAGGCCAAAAAACTGTCGGCATGGTTTAAAAAGTGAGGTCAGAGAAGCGGTTGTAGCTAAAAAAGCATCTTTCAGAAAATGGAAAAAGGAGCCAAATGACGAAAACGGGAAACAACATAAGCACTGGCAACTTAGATGCTAGGCACTAATAAAACAGGCAAAGAGAGAATTTGAAAAAAAGTTTGCCATGGAAGAAAAAATGCATAATAAAAACGTTTTCAAGTACATTTGTAGCAAAAAACCTGTGAGAGAGTCAGTTGGACCACTGGATGATAGAGGGGTAAAAGAGTCACTAAGGGAGGACAAAGCCATAGTGCAGAGAGTAAATTAATTCTTTGCTTTGGTGTTTACTGATGAAGATGAAGGGAAGCTACCCATGCCTGAAATGGTATTTAAATGTGATATATCAGAAGAATTGAAAGAAATATTGCTAAACCGGGAAGACGTATTATAAGTATTCGGCAAACTGAAGAGCAGTAAATCACCTGGACTGGATGGTATACATCCAAGGGTGTTAAAAGAACTGAAATATGAGATCGTATACCTACTATTAGTAATCTGTGAACTATCATTACAATCATCTGTAGTACCTGAAGACTGGAGAATGGTGAATGTAAAAAACAATTTTTTAAAAGGGTTCCAGGGGAAATTCAAGAAACTATAGTTCGATGAGCCTGATGTCAATGTCTGGCAAAATGGTAGAAACCATTACAGATAATAAAATTACTGAACATGTAGATAGTTATGGCTTAATGGGAGACAGCCAACATGGATTTAGCCAAGGAAAGTCTTGTCTTACTAATCTGTTATATTTTTTGAAGGTCTGAATAAACAGGTAGACAAAGATGAGTCAGTTGATATAGTGTATCTGGATTTTCAGAAAGCCTTTTACAAGGTCCCTCATGAGAGACTCTTGGCGAAATTAAAAAGTCATGGGATTGGAGGCAGTGTACTATTGTGGATCAGGAACTGGTTAAAAGATAGAAAGCAGAGAGTAGGGCTAAATGGCCAATTTTCCCAATGGAGAAAGGTGAATAGTGGAGTACCCCAGGGATCTGTGTTGAGCCCGCTGTTCTTTAACATATTATTTAGAAATGGGAATAACCAGTGAGGTGATCAAATTCGCAGATGACATAAATTATTCAAAAGTTGTTAAAATGCAAGAGGATTCTGAAAAATTGCTAGAGGACCTTGATAAATTGGAAGACTGGATGTCCAAATGGCAGACAAAAGTTAATATGGAAAAGTGCAAAGTGATGCATCTAGGGAAGAACAACCCAGGAAAAAGATTTAGGTGTCACTGTGGATAATACTTTGAAACCTTCCATTCAGTATGCAGCAGTGGCCAAGAAAGCAAATAGAATGCTAGGAATCATAAGGAAAGGAATGGAGAATAAAACAAAGGATGACATCATAATGTCTCTGTATCGTTCCATGGTGCGACCGCACCTTGAATATTCTGTGCAGTTCTGGTCACCATATCTTAAAAAGGATATAGTGGAATTAGAAAAGGTACAGAGAAGAGTCACCCAAATGGTAAAGGGGATGGAAGGATACCCCTATGAAATAGGCTTAAAAGATTAGGGTTTTTCAACTTGTAAAAGAGACGTCTGAGGGGAGATATGATAGAGGTCTATAAATTAATGAATGGAGTGGAAAGGGTAAACATAGATTTGTTTAGGTCATCAAAAAGTAGAAAGACTAGGGGACATGCAATGCAGCTACAATGTAGCCCATTTAAGACTCAGAAGAGAAAATATGTTTTCACTCAATGAGTAACCAAACTCTGGGATTCATAGAATGTAGTGAAGGCTGTTAGTGTAGCTGGGTTTAAAAAAGGTTTGGAAAAGTTCCTGGAGGAAAGGTCCACAAACCATTGTTAAAGAGGACTCGGGAAATCCACTGCTTATCCTGGTGACCAGCGTTGTGGAATCTGTGTGCCTCTTTGGGAACCTGCCAGGTACTTGTGGCCTGGATTGGCCACTTTTGGAAACAGAATACTGAGCTTGATGGACCTTGGTCTGACCCACTTATGGCATATCTTATGTTCTTATGATGAGGGATACCAGTAACTGTGCGGCCCTTAGGGGTTTACCCATTCATCCACTTCACACAGAAATTAGTACACATTCTGAGTGTTTGTTCACAACCAGAAAATAAGTTTACTGAGAAAAAGAATCAGTTATAGCAACAGAAAGAGTTGAAAATTGTTGAATTAATGAAAGGACAACTGTACAGATAACACAATCTCCTTCTTCATGGAACGCCACAGTTGTAAGAAAGCACCATGTGATTCTAGTCAAAATCCACTTCTGAAGCTTTCTGAGTAGAATGGCAGGAAACCAGAGAACAGCCAATATTCCCAAATGAGTTCTCCTTCCCTAACCCCTCAGGAACTGATAAAACCTCTTTCCCACTTTGAAAGATATATCACAGTACTCTGCCAATGAACACTACAGGAAGGTGTGAATAAACAGGTAGACAAAGGTGAGTCAATCGATATAGTGTATCTGGACTTTCAGAAAGCCCTTGACAAGGTCCCTCATGAGAGACTCCTGGTGAAATTAGAAAGTCGTGGCGTAGGAGGCAGTATACTATTGTGGATCAGGAAGTGTCAAAAAGACAGAAAGCAAAGTTTAGGGCTAAATGGCAATTTTCCCAATGGAAAAAGATGAATAGTGGAGCACCCCAGGGATCTGTGCTGGGTCCGCTGCTTTTTAGCATTTCATAAATGACCTGGAAATGGGAATAACGAGTAAAGTAATCAAATTTGCAGATGATACAAAATTATTCAAAGCTGTTATAATCCATGAGGATTATGGAAAATTGCAAGAGGATCTTGATAAATTGGAAGACTGGGCATCCAAATGGCAGATGAAATTTAATGTGGACAAGTGCAAAGTTATGCACCTAGCAAAGAACAACCTAAACTATGATTACACGATGCAAGGTTCCACATTAATAACCACCACCCAGGAAAAAGAATTAGGCGTAATAGTGGATAACATGTTCAGACCCTCCATCCAGTGTTCAGCGGCAGCCAAGAGAGAAAATAGAATGCTAGGTATTATAAGGAAAGAAATGGAGAATAAAACAAAGGATATTATAATGCCTCTATCATTCCATGGTGAGACCACACCTTGAATATTGTGTGCAATTCTGGCCACCGCCAGTTGTGCGGGGAAGTTAGATGGGAGCAGGGAAGAAGCGGTCCAGGGGTGGAGTCTGGGTAGGCAGTGGGTGGTCACCAGCCCTGGACTTACAGGGCCGATTCTAATGTCGGCCCTGTACACCCAGGGCCGGCGAAATGTCTGGGAAAATTATTACACCTCTGAGGTGGAATAACTTCCCTGGACTTGAAGTTTTGTACAGCCCGGGGCAGGATGGGGCAGGGAAGACCAGAGTTTATTCCCTGCAGCCTGACCCTGGCCTTAAGATGGAACTCTCTCCCAGAACGCCTCAGAGACACTTCAGACATCAAAGACCTTTGGAGACATCACTTAACTTCGACCACAGGAAAAAGTTCAACTTCCTCTCAACTGCTGTCTCTGTAATCAGATATCTTGTACATAGTTTATATTACAATGGCCCCCTTCTAGTCTCTGTGTTATAAGATCTGCTGCAATATCTCCCTGCATGCCCCCTCTCCCCATTCTATGTAAGCTGTTTAGTTGTATTGTAAACCGCTTTAAAGATAAAGCGGTATAAAAATCAATTTAAATAAATAAATTAAGAGGCCAGATTGGGGATTGGGTTGCAGGGAATAAACCTCTTTTTCAGGCGGTCGGCATCACAGCTCTTCAGTGGAGCCGCAGTGTCATGGCAACATGATGCCATGGCGCCGTGGCTCCATTAAAGAGCCTTGACTGAGTTAGCTGGGGATAGTCCTGCACATGCATGCTGGACTGAACCGCAGTCCCGACCTGCACATGCAGGACTCTTCACGATTCTGATTCCACGGGGCTAGACATGCCCTACGGGATCAGAATCGTGATGCCCTCTGTGCGTCCGATTCAGGCCAGATGCACAGAGATGATCTACGTCCAGGACAGAATCGGGCACATATTATATTTTATGGTTTATGGTTTATTAACATTTGATATACCTCCCTTCTACCATTGTGTAGTACAATAAAATATAACATAAAATACAAAGTGAAATACGGAAAAACATTCCTGCTACTTTAAAATGATGGTAATTGTACATGTGTGCAGGTTCTACATGTGACATTCCAAGGTTCTAAGAGGACTTGTGATAGAGTGAATTTCTGCCCTTCCACCACAAAGTGTTAGTATAGATCTTCTGGTCTGTCTACTCTATGGTTCCCTCTTCCTTCTGGAGACCATATTGCTTGAGAATTTCCTGTTCCAATATCCACATTATATTCTTAGGCCTCACATGCTTCTTTTAGTGCTTAAGCATGTACCTCCATGTTTCCTAATTCCACTGAGTTCCTACTGTTATTCTTTGCCTCCAGGCACCGCACTGTCCTACTGCTCTTCTTCAGATCCTAATTTCTTGCTGTGCTTCTGCTCTGGGTTTGGAGGTGGCCCCCTTCAGTTGTGAGTGTGATCCACTGCACCATTTGTGATCATTATTGCATTCTTAGGCCCTAATGTCATGCAGGCAGGTCACCAGCACCTGAGGGGAAAGGGGCTGCTTTAAGCTGAAGTCCATGTCCTCCTCATCGCTATGATCTGGGGTGGTGGGGGGAGGGGGTCATGACCCATCCTACAGTTCTTCATGCTTTGACCTTAGACTTTGGGCGACTCCAACTCAGGGTCCCTCCTACTGACAAGAATCATCCCATCCCATATATTAGTAGGCAGTTTGTAAATGCCAATTTCTACTGGTAAAACTGTTCGACATGCGATAGTGGCTTTAAAAATTACCCTCTTAATAGGTTTTCATTGGCAGATACATTAGAAACAAAGAATGACTTTGGTGCCTCTATTTGACTTTTAGTCTCAAGCAGATTTGATGGGTTTTAGCTTCAAAGAGCCATTGTCTTTGTGGCTGCTTAGTAATTTGTATTTCATAGTTAGAACACATTTACCATCTGGAATCACCAGTCCATCTGGATTGAATAATTAACTGAATATTGAACACTGGCCCCTTGAAATGTATAAATTTACAGCTACTGTGTGGTTAGCCTGTGCTGTTGGTATGGTCACCTGCAGGGCCGGATTTACCTATACGCCACCTACGCCGTGGCGTAGGGCCCACAGCTGACAAGGGCCCACAAAAATAGCCGCCTTAAAATTAAATTAAAAAAAAAAAATGCTGGCTGCCGCCGCGGCAGCATGGACTGTTCCTGCGGGGCCCCCTCTGCTGCCGCGGCAGCATGGACTGACCCGCGGGGCCCCCCTCTGCCCGGCTGAATCGTCTGTCCATCACTCCCTCCCTCCCTCCGTGCCGGCTTTAAGAGGTGCGAAGGGAGAGTGTCTCCCTCGCGTCTCTGTTAAGCCCGCAGGGGCTGATGGGAAAAACAAAATCAAAACAAAAACCTGCAAATGATTCTAATTAATTTTTTTTGCCCATCATTCATGTGTTTCTATAAAGCAAAGCAGTCCTACTGGCTGCTATAGTGAGGAAATATGGAGGCAGAGTAGATAGGGGATTGGTTTCCTGAAAATATATTTGAGTGAATCCATATCTGTCCCTGTCAGAGAGCAATCTGAAATGCAGTGGTTTGAATTTAGTATCACATTGCTCCTACAAAATATACAAAGTCACCTAGGAATTTCTAGAAACTTCTATGAAAAACAGACGTGGTTCTAATACAATCCATATAGCGCAATGTTTCTCAGGCTGGTCCTGGTGTATACCCTAGCTAGTCTGTTTTTTAGGATAGCCACAACGAATATGCATGAAGTGGAGGCAGTGCACGCAAATCTGTCTCGTGCATATTCATTGTGGATATCCTAATGACCAGACTCGCTAGGGGGTACACCCAGACTGACTTGAGAAAAAACGAAGAGCAAATTCCAACTATCCGAAAGTGGGAATCATTAACCTGTGGCTCCTCAGCCAGTTGGGTTTTCAGGATATTTGCAGTGAATATGCAGTGGAGGCAGTGTATGCAAATCTCTTTCATTGGTTATACTGATCACCAATCAGAGTTCAAGGTGAATTTTAGATAAGTTACAACAGGGGAGGAACTAGTTAAACTAAAAGTAGACAAAGTGATGGGACCGGATGGGATTCATCCAAGAATACTGAAGGAACTTGGGGATGTTTTAGTAGCTCTACTGATTGACCTTTCCAATGCTTTTTTGGAGTTGGGAGTGGTCCCAGAGGACTGGAGAAAGGCACACGAGGTCCCTTTACACAAAAGCGGAAGTAAGGATGAGGTGGAAAACTACAGGCTAGTTAGTCTAACCTCTGTTGATAGTAAATTATTGGAAAGGCTACTAAAAGAGAGAATAGTGAGGTTTCTGGAGTCCAGCGGATTACAGGATCCGAGGCAGCATGGATTCACCAGAGGCAGGTCTTGTCAGACAAATCTGATTGATTTTTTTTGACTGGGTGATCAGGGAGTTGGATCAAGGGAGAGTCCTAGATGTGGTGTATTTAGATTTCAGTAAAGCCTTTGACACTGTTCCACACAGGTGACATTAATAAACTGAGCACCCTAGGGATGGACCCTAAAGTGACTGCTTGGGTTAGAAATTGATTGAGTGGGAGGCGACAAAGAGTACAGGTAAATGGAGCCCAGTCTGGGGAGAAAGAGGTTACCAGTGGTGCGCTGCAGGGATCTGTCCTTGGCTGGTTCTTTTTAGCATCTTTGTTAGTGATATTGTTGAAGGGCTATCAGATAAGTTTTGCCTGTGTGCGGATAATACCAAAATCTGCAATAGAGTAGACACCCAGGAAGGTGTAGATAACATGAGGAGGGATCTAGCTAAGCTTGAAGAATGGTCTAGAATTTGGCAGCTGAGATTTAATGATAAAAAATGCAGGGTCATGCACTTATTTATTTATCTGTTTTTTCTATACTGCTTTCTCTGGGAATCAAAGCAGTTTACATCAAACATTCAACTGCATTACATAGAACATAGTAAACAGTGTGGCTAAATATAGTGGAAGTTAACATATAACATTGTTATTAAACTTTTTACATAGAGATTTGCATTGGGGGACAGGAGCTGTGATATGTTGTATGAGAACTGGGAGTTTATTGTTGGGCTTCCAAAATCCAAGGGGGTGGTACAGTGGAAGGGGCAAAGTACTTCTGTCCATGAAAGAAGAGCGGAACCTGGGTGTGATCGTTTCTGATGATGTTAAAGTGGCTAAACAGGTAGAAAAGATGATGGTGAAAGCCAGAAAGATGCTTGGGTGCATAGGGAGAGGACTGGACAGCAGAAGAAAGGAGGTGATAGTTCCTCTGTATAAGTCTTTGGTGCGACCTCATTTGGAGTATGGTGTGCAATTCTGGAGACCGTACCTTCAAAAGGATGTGAACAGGATGGAGTCGGTGCAGAGGGTGGCTACTAAAATGGTCAGTGGTCTTCATTATAAAGCATATGAGGACAGACTTAAAGATCTTAATATGTATATGTTAGAGGAAAGGCGGGAAAGAGAAGATATGATAGAAACATTTACATATCTTTGTGGCATAAATGCAAAAGAGGAGAGCCTCTTTCGATAGAAAGCAAGCTCTGCTATGAGGGCACATAGGATGAGGGTGAAGGGGATAGACAGGAGTAATATGAGGAAATATTTCTTTACGGAAAGAGTGGTAGATGCATGGTATAGTCCTCCTAGTGGAGATAGTAGAGACCAGCAGCACTCGAGAATGTCCCTAGAGAATGTGACTCGTGTTAAAAATTTACGTTTTTTACATTTTCCCCATACTCGTTATCTTTCTCCTACAATTTTGTTAAATAAATATTTTAAGGAGGTTCTAGCAATTGAGAATGCTGATGCTATTAAGTTTTCCTCGGTTTATTATGTTCCACGCATTCGGCCACGGAAACCTCCTCTCCTGATGTTGCAGATGGTGGAAATATTTCCTTACCTGGGTCATTAGCTGTGTCTCCTTTTATAGAGTGTTCCATTGATGAGATTCCACAATGAGCCACTTTATTAGTTTCCTTTTTGTCTCTTGCAGATACAAATTTAGTGTTGCGTCTATATTTTGCTAAAAAAAGATTTGGCTTTTTATGGTGGTCCAATTCAGATTTTCCCAGATGTCTGTAGACTTACTCAAAAATGTAGGAAAGCCTTTCTTTTGTTGAAACCTTGATCTTTAGCGATAGGTGCCTCTTCCTTTCTAAAGTATTCCTGCAAATGTATTTTGATCTATGATCGAATAAAGTATGTCTTTTTTGAGTCTAATCAGCTGGAAACCTATTTGTTAGGTAAAGAAAATGGGTGATTTATCTCCTTTCTATCCAAGTGAATTAGGGCCAATAGTTTAATATTGCATGCGGACTTTGTTAATGAGTTTCTATGTTTGATTATTTTTGTGGTTAAAATTATTTGTGTTTTATATTTTATATTTTTGATGACTATCAGCTTTCCCCTTGATGTGGACTTGATTGTAATACTGGTTTATTTTTATTAAAATAAAGATGTTTTGAACCCCCCCCCCCCAAAAAAAAAAAAACTACACCTACTCAGAGGCACCTACATGCATGTGATCGATGGCAATATAAGTGAAATTTATAAAGTTCCTCACAGTTCTGCCCCAGTTCCTCACAAACGCAGGCCCTGGAAGCACCTATCTGAGGATATGTGTAAAACTATGCATGCTTTTTTATAGAAAAGTACAGTCGTACGTATGTAAGTACCCTGCAGTTTTACAATGGTTATTTCTATATATAGAATGTGTTTTATAACATTACCTCCATATCAACACAATTTTGTACAGAAGCACCATGGTTCTAGTTTTACACAGCTTATATGGATGTTACTTAGCTATACGAGAATATACTTAGTGGTAATATAATGGGGCTGTCATAATTAGTTTGGGGCCTCCTAAAGATGATGTTCTAGAGTACTGGGTATACATTTTGGGACTGTGCCCTTTGTAATTCTGGGCAGCCCCTGTAATCAGAAGGAACAAATCCAGAACACTAAGTAGAGTGTCTCTACGGGAAGCCATTCAAGGACAAACAGATATATTTCCTCATAGATCTGCAGCTGCTGAAAAGAGAATGTTCCTGTGAAAAACATTTTTTGTTTTGCTATTGCGCATGATGATATGTTCTTGTCTTCTAGAAACATAAAAATTGTTACTACAAAAATGAAAACAGTCAAGGTAAATGTCCTGCTCAGTATTTTAGATCTGATATTTATTCACTTCAGTCTCTCATCTCTACCTCTGGAACATTTTAGGAACATGGTTGAGAGGTGGAATTGTTTATTGCATACCCATCTGGCCAAGCGATCACTGACTGGAGCGTGCAGGCAAAAAGAAATGCTGTTTTGTTTAGTTCCCCATGCCATTTGTACAATTTTTTTTTCATTTTGTTTTGCTTTTTAAAATTTTCATTTCAGGGTTATTTCATTAATAGTGTGCACTATTGCACAATACTGCACATTATAGGCCTTTGTATTTTTATTTATTTGAGCATTCATTCCATCCTGGACGTCCAGCCCCTCTTTACGTCTGCTTTGAGTGGACATACAGAGGGGCTCGCAATTCTGATCCCACAGGGCACGTCTAGCCCCGCGAGATCAGAATCGCGATCAGACCGGTATGTGAAAGCCGGGACTGCGATTCAGCCTGGCCTGCACATATAGGCACTGCCCGACTAACTCAGTCAGGGTTTTTAAATGGTGCTGTGGTGCCATGGTGTCCAGTTGCCATGGCACCGTGGCTCCATTTAAAAGCCACGATGCTGGCTGTCAGATTTCAAAGGAGATTTCCCATAGCCCAACCTCAGATCTGGCCTCCTAAGACCAGGGCCGGCTGCGGCGAATGTCCTCGGACACTCCCCTGCCCCAATCTGCACCCCAGGCCCGAAAAAAAAAAAGTTCTCAGAGGTGGAATAACTTCCCCGCACAAGTCGCCGTCCCTGGACGTACAGGGTCGACATTAGAATCAGCCCTGTACTTCCACGGCCGGCAACCGTCCACCACCTGCCCAGACTCCACTCCCGAGCCGCTCCCATCTAACTTCCCCCAAAACCGGCAGAGAAGTTAGATGCCGGCGGAGAAGGCACAAATAGCAGGGATGGACATCCTGTTGGAACGTCCATCCCTGCTATTCGTGCGACAGAATAACCCCCTTAGGATTTAGCTCACACCTTTCCGGCAGATGTTCAAAGTAACTTTCAAGCAGGTACGTAGATATTTCCCTGTCTGCAGAAGGCTTACACAATCTAAGTTTTCAACTGAGGTAATAGAGATTTAAGTGATTTGCTCATGACTACAGGGATTCAAAATGCTGCTTTGTTTTGTTAAAGAGCGTTATGGTTTTGAACTCTATGCACATTTATGCAAACTGCAAAGACTCCAGCGTAACTGTTGGGGCTGTGACCAACATGTTCCTGATAACACAGGTACACTAAAAAAATTTTTTTTTAAACTGCCTCTAATGTTTCGATTGATTTTTACGTTTTTTGGTGCGCTGAATCCAAATCTGGTAACCAATTTGCTCCATCACGTACAGATTTTTTGCTGCATTGGGTTAGCAGTTTGAGGTGAACGTTTCAGATTGAGTGCGATCGAGATAAAGGTTTCTTGGATGAATTCTTTATACTAATTGTTTAGTAGTTATTCAAATAAGAATAAAGAAAATTGTAACAAGGCAGCACATAAGAATAGAGTAATGTCAACAAAACACACTGTGATGGTAGCAAAATTGTCTGCACTTTAAACAGCCACATACATGTGCACAAACATTGAGCATATAAGAGCGAGGTTAGACACAAAGCAAAGCAAAGAAATGTGCAAAAAATGTTGTACAGGTATGTATGTAAGAATAGAAAACGCAAACCGCACCATTGCAATACATGAAGACAAACACCCGATGGTGTGAAAATAAAATTCTAATAAATGAGATCCGACACTGTGGTAATAACTAGCAAATTTTATTTCAAAGTTTAGTAAAAACACGATATTTGTCAACACAGTTTAGATTTTAAAGTCATTATTGGGTAAATCAATCTCCAGGTGTGCCCTTTTATTCTTCCCACGAATTCTTCTCTTTGTGCGCTGCTTGGTTTATTTTTCATCTGGGGTTTCCCGCAGCAGCAACCAGCAGAAATCAGCCATCATAGTGGTGTTCCATCTTCCTTGGTACCTTCTCTCTGCGTCCTTGATGTCCTGGTGAAACCTTTCACCTTGTTCTTCACTGTACGCCCCCAAGTTTTCGGGAAGTAGTTCACATGGGAGTGCAAGAAATGGACTTTCAGGCTCATGTTACAGCCTTGTTCTTTGAAGGCATTGAGCATCCTGGCAACAATATCCTTATAGTTCTCATCCCGCCTGTTCCCCAAGAATTTGAGAACAACATCCTTGAAGGAATCCCAGGCTTCTTTTTCCTTCTCAGACATCGTTTCAGCGAATGCTCCATCTGAAATGAGTTTCCTTATATCAGGGCCAACAAACACTCCTTCCTTTAGCTTTGCTTCAGAAAGTCGGGGCAACTTTGAGCAAAGGTACCGAAAGCACTCACCATCTTTTGGAAGGGACTTGATGAATTGCTTAATGAGACCCAACTTAATGTGGAGAGGTGGTAATAGAATTTTATCACAAGGTACCAAGCTCTCATGAAGAACATTTTTCTCACCGGGTCTCAAATACTCCCGAATTGGCCAGTCTTTTTTCCCCCAGTGTAGGTCGCGGGCCCGGCTATCCCACAAGCAAAGGAAGCAGGGATATTTGGTGTGAAACCGGATTGCTGCCCTAATAGCATGGATAGAATTTTAAAGTCTCCACAAATCATCCACTTATGCTCATCATAACGAATCTTCTGAAGAATCAGGGCCAAATTCTCGTATTTTTCTTGGAGAATAACAGAGTGAGCAATAGGAACTGAAGCGAATGTGTTGCCATTATGAAGAAGAACACCTTTTATGCTGTCTTTTGACGAATCAATGAACAGGCGCCATTCAGCAGGATCATACTTGAGTTTAAACTTTTCCATCACTCCGTATATATCGTTGCAAAATACCAAATCTTCCTCTTTGCTGAAATACTTCAAAAATTGTGTCTCGCGGTTGCGGTACCAATAAAAAGTTGCTCCTGGTGACAATAGATTTTTCTGTTTAAGCCGAGAACCTAGCAGTTGGGCAGCATCTTTTCCCGGACTAAATCATTCAATTCAGCTTGAGAGAAAAGTTCAGGTTTCGGATCTGGTTCAGTTTCAAACTCGGAAGTACTGGACTCATCGGGGAAAAGCCATCTGATGAGTCTCATCATGATCAGAACCGTCCACACAAATATGATCCAAAGATTTTGGTGGTTCAGGCACAGGTACTTCGTTGCTATGAGGCATAGGCCTAATTGCTGAGGGAAGGTTGGGGTAACTTATTACGTTCTTATTTTTTAAGTTGTATCCCTTCACAATGCAAGAGCAAAAATAGCAGTCACTGCTGTGGTCTCTTTGTTCACGCCACATCATAGGTATTCCGAAACGAAATGCTTGTTTTTTACCTTTCATCCATAAGCGTAGATCTTCCTCACATGTCTTGCACACTTTGTGAGGAGCCCACGGTTTGTCTTGATCACCTAACTTCAAACCGAAATAGGCGAAATATACTTTTTTAATAAATGCAGAAATGTTCCTCTGCCGCTTTTTCACGGTATATTCCCCACAAATAAAACAAAAACTGTCCGGAGAGTTGACGCAACCTCTGGCTCTGTGAGCCATCACAAATACACAGCACTGCAAACTACAACTGTAGTGAACCACTTCGGAATAAAGCTGGATTACGACTGAGCAAACAAAAGGTAATAATGAACTTGCAAGAAACTGAAATTTGACAGGAACGTTCATGTTGCAACCACCGTGTTTGAGCGCGAGCGAACGAGGCGAGGCGAACAGGAAAGAACATGCGCCAGCGCGAGTACTGGATTTAGCCCCCCGCCTCCCAATTGTCCTGTTAATGTATAAAATGAATACAAAAACACTCTAAAATATCACGAGGGAGTGTTTCTCTTTAGTTAACCATTACAACCTCTATTTTGGGCCAAGAAAATAAACTGCAGTCGGCTAAAAAGAAATTATGTGAACATTCCTTATATGGGTAAGAAATCTAATTTTGCAAGAAAACGTGACGTGATGGAACATTTTGACTATTTTTCCTGGATTCAGCACCCCAAAATCTATAGGAATCAGTTGCAAAACTGGAGGCAGTTTTTTGATAGTGTACCTGTGTAATTAATGCAAGAATATGCACAATAAAACACAATGCTATTACCATGGGTGTCCATACCGCCACCTATTGAAGTGGAGGTAATTGCACCCACACCAAGTGCAACATTGACACTTAGCACATGCTACTGTATGGACCCTGCAATCTCCAGGAACAAGCAGGAATGAGTCCTCACATATGGGTACGTCGGAGCCGACGGAGCCTGCGCGGGAAAGCTCCCCAGCTTCCCAGAAGGAAAGCTTTTGGTGCTTCCCACAGCGCATGCGCGCTGCCTTCCCGCCTTCCTGACCAACTCTCCTCAGTTTCTCTTTTTCCGCGGAGCCAGCAGGTCGTGTTCCTGTCACCGCTGAAGAAGTTGTTATTTTAATTTGTTTCTTTGGCCGCGTGTCTGCCTTCCCCGATTCCGAACCGTTACCGCCGGTCTTTTTTCTTTAATTTCAAAAAAAAAAAAAAAAAATTATCTTTTTTTTTTTCTCTTCACTTGGGGGCATGTTTACTAAAAGCCGTACAATTGCGTGCCGCACAATAGCGCACGGAAACGCGGCACTCAAACGCTCAGAAACGCTCTTAAACGCCCCGCACAAGTGCGCGTGGGCCCCGCACAATTGCGCGCCGCACTAACGTGCCCCGCACAAGTACCCGGCCCGCAAATGTCCAATAGAGGCGTGGAAAGGCATTCTGAGGGCGGAGAAAGGCTCCCGAGGGGCGGAGAGACGGGGTCAATGGGCGGGGAAGGGGAGGGGAGAGGCTCCCCGCACAGTATCGGGGACGAATTTGCAGGTTAAAAATAGCGCGAGTGAAACACTCACGGTAGAGGGCATTTAAAGGGAAGAGAAACCATTTCCGTCAGCAATGTACAGGGAAACCGGGGAAACCTGCAAAACGTGAGCAGTGTGATACATGTGCACAGAACAAAAGTGCAAATAAAGATAGAAAAAGACCCAAACAAACATATTAAAAATAGGAAGTGAGCTGGGGAACCCTGATATTAATGGGCAAACATAAGAAACACACCCAGGAAAGCTCCAAAAAAATGAAATGAAGTATGGAAGGGGCTACGGAGCGGAGACCCTTCCAAAAACCATTTCCTTTTTTCTGAGCCTTCCTGGGAGTGTTTGCTATGGTTGCCCATTAATATCACTGTTGCCCAGCTTGGTTATATTTATCCCCAGTTCGTCGTGGTCGGTTGAGGGGTTTATCTGCATTTTTGTCACCAGACAAGGTGACTGAGCCCACAGTACAAATGTGCAGAGCAGGGTTTGTGACTCCTTTGGTCAGGTTTCTCACCCCCAGGGACTGCACTATCACTGTGGCCACAGTGTGGTGCAGCAGTCAGAGGCAGTACCTCTAGGACCAGAGGGTCACAGGTTCAAATCCAAGCTGGGGCTCCTGCCAACCCAGTCCCCACATTTTACCCACCACCAAACAGAGATAGTAAAGAAACTCCTTTATTGCAGAGAACATAAGCATGGTTCACACACCCATTTTGTACCCAACACCGCACACACACCATAACAATGGGCATTACCGACAGCCGAGTCCCCCAAATGCAGTCCTGGAGTGCCACAACTCAATCAGGTCATATGCTTTTCCAAGATACGGACATGCCAGCATGTTGGCGGTAGGGTACAGGTGGTGGAAGGGGCAGTGGCTGCTAGCCACAGAAGACAGTGGCCGAGCCATGTGCAGGCTGGCACGTCCACTGCAACATAGGCCCTGTCGGATGTACAGTCATGGACTTCCCAGGGAATTCAGCACATCTGTGGCAACACAGTGGTGCAGTGCACACAGACAGTGTGTGCAGGAGCAAACGGTCACAGGTCCAAAGCCCAGCTGGGGCTACTGCCAATCCTGTCCACATATTTTCCCCACAACTAAACCATGTTAGTAAGGGCAATCCTTTATTGCTGGGGATATACGCATTGGTCATACGCCTATCTTTTACACCACCAAGCACAGACACCATGACCAGGGGCATTACCTAGAGCAGAGTCTCACAAATGCAGTCCTGGAGGACCACACACCATTCAGGTTCCATGCTGCCACTCATACAAATAACCGTGCTGTATATCTATGCACCACCCCCATGGCATGTAGATGTAGCTCATGCATATTCATGAGGGACAGCAGGAAACCCCAACCAGTGTATTGCAAACCTGGACTGGATTTTGGAACCTCTGCCGTACAGCAGCAGCCAACAGGGACAGACACACCCACTCCCACACCCACAGGCCCCATTGGCCAATGCCTCCTGGTGAGGCAGGACATTGGGCCCTGCGTGCATCGCCCAATACCAGCACTTGCATACTTTAGCAATGTCACCCTACACCAGGTATATGGTACACAGCTCTCAAACGTTTGCTATGAGTACTGGCAGATAGATATCCCTACGTTACGCACAGTCTGCTCTATGAGCTCCATCATAATAATCTATCTGATGTCTGCGGTGTGTGCGTCAGGTCTGGCCCCTGACAGTGTTTACCACCCTAGGGAGGGACCCCCAACGGTATTGCATACCATACCCATGCCTGTACTGTGCCATGGACTGGTGTGGTGGGCAATGATTCTGAACCCCTCTATAGTAGCACAATGCTGGCATACGTGTGGGAGTGTGTGTCTGTCTATACAGTGTGTGTTGGCTGCAAACACTGTCCACAGTTTTGGCCTGATGATGTGCATAATGAGCAGCAAGGTACCATGGGTATAGCTCAGACAGGGTGGGCTGGCCAGGATGCATCTGCACAGGGCATAGGGCACTGGCAGGGACATTGTAGTGGCTGTCCACCACCTCCACAGACAGGGTGACCTCTGTATGTGCTGCTGGGCTTTCACTCCACCCTGACTGTGCAGTGATGGCAGCATGGCTAGGCACCCCCATAGTGCTTCATAGCACTTTCCTCATGTGATATATATGGGTCACCTGTTGGGGCCTAGTCACTGATGTATCTGCTTGTGTGTGCTGCCATCCCAGTTGTGGGTGCATGCATTTCCAGTGGGACTGACCAGCAGACTGTTCACAGCTGGTATGTGCCCTGCTGGAGTGCCTTGCAGGGTGCAGTGGCTGATGGCTTGATGCAGGGGAATATCAGATAGTGGTGGGGTGCATCTTAGCCTATCCAGGCCTTCTGTCTGATATTGTGGTCTGGGTGTGTGTGGGGCTGCTTGGACTGCCCTGTAGGGTGTCTGTTCCCCAACAGGACTGGGGTTGATGGTCCATTCTACTGCCATCATTGCAGGGGGGGGGGGGTGTATAATGGGGATCTGTTGATAGGAGACCCTGCCTGTTTGCCACCCTTGGGGGGGGGGGGGGGGTTTGGTGGTACATAGCCCACCTAGGGGTCCATGGGGGGTTCCCCTGACTGAGACAGACAGAGATATCCAAGGTGTTCCTGCAGAAACTACCTATCTCACAGATTATGACTGTTTTGGAGCTCTGCCATGGCCTCTCTCAGCCATGGAGGGTGCTGTGGACCTGGTCCAGGGCGCCTCATCGCACACTCAGGGTGAGCACAGTTCCCGCACAGTGTGACTGTGTGTAGCTACTCTGTGCAAATTAAACACCCGGTCAGTACCTCCTACCAGGCCAAGGTTTTGTGTGGGTGCACACGGACACGTCCCCCTACCAGGCCGGGGAGCTGTTGGGGTGCATTCCCCATCTTGTGTTCATCTGTGGACAGCTGATTTGCATGTGCAGTGCATCATGGGTATGGGTGGCCTAACCCTATCCTGGTTCCCACAGCAGACTGTCTGTGTGGTGACATGCAGGCTCTCTGCAGCCAGCCAGGGGCTTGCTGGCAGCTATATAGCTGTAGCCCAATGGTTACTTCACTGCTTGTGGAGCCAGTGGTAATGGGTTCGAGCCCACAGTGGGGTTATTTGATAGGGTTGTCCAAAGCTTTTTTTAGATTTAATGTACATATGTTGCTGCCATCAAACACACCCTCAGTGTACTGTACCCATAAGGTGCCTCTGAGGGTGCTTTATAGGGCACCCTATAGGGCACCTTATGGTTGCCGTCCATATAAGGTGCACTATACATTATCCTGTGACGCAACATATATGGTGCCCTATAGGGGACATTCAAGGGTGCCTTGGCGGACAGTGAACTTTAACATGTGCCTTATGGGCCGCCTTATGTTAACACGCTTTGTGAGTGTGTTTGCTAGTAGTGATAACTGAAATAAAAATAGATTGCCCCCTACAGCACTCATCCCCATAATACACACTACCTCAGTGAGCCTTCTTCATTGGGCACTGTGGGGGATTGAACCCCTGATCTCTGCACCATTGGTCAGTGTCTTAACCATTGTGCTGTGGCTCTGTTCCTATGCTTGGGCATCTGCGCACCGCCTTATGCCGCCCAAACCTAACAGTGCACCGCCTTATGCCGCCTGAGATTAACAGTGCACCGCCTTATGCTGCCCAAAATTAACAGTGCGCACCGCCTTATGCCGTCCAAAATTAATATGCCTCCTAAAGCACTTTTACCCATTACAGTTAATGCCTCAGCCAGCCTTTTTGTTGTGCACAATGGGGAATTGAACCCATGGCAGCTGCACCCACAGTCAGTGTCTTAACCATTGTACTATGGCTCTGCTCCTTTGTGTGTGCACATCAGGGCGCCACTTAGCCTTCCCACGCACTATTATGCACGGCGCACAATAGCGCCCCGCGCAAATGTGCGATCGCTTACTCCCGTTTTTTTTCTTTTCTCTGCCTGAACCGCCCACTCCTTATATGGCACAGGCACACTACCGCGGCCCCGCACATTAGGAATGTTTAGTAAACAGACCCCTTGGTGTGTTTTCTTGTGAGGCCTACAGGCCTGCACAAATTCTTCCTCATGGAGAAGCCAGCTTCTGGTTTCAAAAAATGCACCAAGTGTTCTAGTACTATTTCAGTCACTGACACCCATGAATGGTGTCTTAAATGTTTGGGACCTGACCATTCTATTTCGGATTGTCCTTCCTGCTCTCTGATGTCCAAACGTGGCTTACAGAACCGAGCAGCCAAATTCCATATGCTGTTTTCTACAGATAATCCAGCATCAACATCCTCCAGGTCTTCCTCTCCGGATGGATCTCAGGTAACCAAACATGTTTCAGGCAGGTCCTCAAAGGGCAAATCTCCCTCTAAGCAACGAGAGGCTCTTGGGTTCGACCCTGAGGACCCTGCCCCAGCCAAACAAC
Organism: Ichthyophis bannanicus; assembly: GCA_033557465.1. Lineage (NCBI taxonomy): Eukaryota > Metazoa > Chordata > Amphibia > Gymnophiona > Ichthyophiidae > Ichthyophis > Ichthyophis bannanicus. Next base: position 74,571,434 of record CM066044.1, on the reverse strand, counting down.
CCCGGCGGGAAGCTCCGGCTTCCAAAGCTCCTCCTATGGGGTTACAGGTTGACATCGATGGCACGGCCTCGACCGATCACCTGTTAGACTGCTCTGGGGTGGTACCGGCTCAAACCGGTACCGACATCCAGGCAGTCGTGGCGTCTATGGGTACTACTGTACAAACCATGCAGCAGGCCATAATGGCTTTCATTAACGCTGCAACGCCCTCGGTACCGCAACCGTCGGTTCCGACCCCGGTTCCAGTACCACAACCGATACCGGTTCCCAGAGCATCTACTTCGCGTAGAATGCCGGTTCCGGTCCCCGGTTCCGGGGACTTTCTCGATACCGACCCAGTTTCCGGTACGCCCGATGTCGATACCAGCCGGTACGCGTATCGGTCTTTGGAAGCAAATAGGCGATACTTTGAGTCTTCTGAGGATGGCGATACCTCAGATGATTCTGATGAAGCATCCCTGGTTCTTCCTGAGGAGCCCTCTTCCCCCAAAAGGAGAATGTCTCCTCCAGAGGATTTGTCCTTTCAGGACTTCATCCTTGAAGTAGCCAAAGGACTCTCAATTACAGTATCCTCTGAAAAAGAACCTAGAGCGAAAAAATTAGACATTTTAGGATACTCTAAGGTTCCCAAAGAGGCAGTCACCTTGCCCATTCATGATATTCTCCAAGAACACATGATGGACTTATGGGAGGCTCCTCTTACTCTATCTCCACATTCTCGACGGTTGGACACCATGTATCGGGTCCCTCCTCCTGGATTTCAGAAAACACAGCTTCCTCACCATTCCATTGTGGTGAAGTCTGCTATGAAAAAGATAAAGAGTACCAAAAGGCGCGCTTCTACCCCTCCAGGAAGAGAATGTAGGACTTTGGATGCTTTTGGCAGGAAAATCTTTCAGGCTAGTATGCTTATTGCCAGAATCAACTCATATAGTCTCTATATGGGCATGTTTCTGAAATAGCTTGCTCTTAAGATACGAGCTTTTCTCCCCTTTATCCCAGAGGATAGACAAGAGGAATTCCTGCTTCTTTTAAAGCATACCCAGGATGTGTCAAAGTTCTCCAATAGGGCTGCCTTTGACTCCTTTGAGGGTGCTAGCAGAGCATCTGACATAGCTATAGCTGCTCGCCGATTTGCTTGGCTCCAGGCCTCTGACCTGGAGTCCTGGGTACAAGATGGCCTCGGCAATTTACCTTGTACAGGTGAGAATCTGTTTGGCAAAGAGTGGCAAGTCCAAGCCACTCAAATGGATGCAGAGAATGCTGCTTTAGATAGACTTTCTAAGTATTCTTCTATCCCTGCCAAGAAAATGTACTTTAAGAAATCTTTCTACAACAAGACAAGATTTGGTACCAATGCTGGCCAATCATCTTCTCAAGGTTCGCTTTGCTCCTAAGCGTCAGCAAGCTAAACAGGCCAGAACAAAACCTGCAGGGGCTGCTACCCTTCAAACAGTCCCAACCCCCTCAGGGTTTTTGACTTACTTCTAGCGAACATACCCTTTCTGGCTCTGCAGCAACCAGAGCCTCTCACTATTCCAGGAAGGCTGACTCATTTTGCTCCCAGATGGGAACAAATCACAACAGAGCAGTGGACCCTCTCTATCATCAGAGAGGGCTACAAACTGCATTTTTCCAGCCTTCCTCTCTATCCCAGGGTGAGACATTTTATCTCTCCCCCATATCTTCTACCCCTGTTGGAGCAGGAAGTGAACACCCTGCTTGCCCAAGGGGCAATAGAACAGGTTCCTCTTCTTCAACAGGGCTCAGGGTTCTACTCCCCCTATTTTCTCATACCAAAGAAAACAGGGGGGCACAGACCCATCCTAGATCTGAGAGAATTAAACAAATTTCTGTGCAAGGAAAAATTCAAAATGCTCTCTCTGGGTGCTCTCCTTCCTTACCTACAGAGTCAGGACTGGCTTTGTTCTCTAGACCTAAAGGATGCGTACACACATATACTCATCCACCCATCCCACAGAAAATTCCTTCGATTTCTGTTCCAGGGAAAACATTTCCAGTACAGAGTACTCCCCTTCGGTTCTAGCCTCTGCTCCAAGAGTGTTCACAAAATGCATGTCAGTAGTGGCTGCATTTCTACGCACTCAGGGAATCTTTGTCTTCCCATACCTAGACGACTGGCTCATCCGAGCTCCATCTCAGTCTCAGGCTCAGACTTCCCTGGACCACACCATCTGCATTCTGCGGTATCTGGGACTTGTCATCAATCTGCCAAAGTCTCAACTCACCCCTACTCAATCCCTAGAATTCATAGGGGCCTGGCTAGATACCACCACAGCAAGGGCCTATCTTCCCCAGGCACGTTGCCACCGGCTAGTGCACCTGGCCTCTCAGATTCAGTCCAGAAGCCACTTGACTGCCCGAGAGATGTTACAATTGCTAGGCCACATGGCCTCCACAGTTCATGTGGTGCCTTATGCTCGCCTGCATATGAGAGCAGCTCAATGGACTCTGTCCACCCAGTGGACCCAAGCATCAGGAGCTCTCTCCGACCAAATAGAAACCTCCAAACATCTCTTTTGGTCTCTCCAGTGGTGGATGTCCATTCAAAACCTGTTGCTGGGGTCCCCCTTCCAACCGCTACTACCCCAAGCAACCCTCACTACAGATGCCTCCCAGACATGCTGGGGAGCTCATCTTCAAGACCTCTCCACTCAAGGCCTTTGGTCTCCACAGGAGACCGCCCTTCATATCAACCTTCTGGAGCTTCGAGCAATTTTCCTTGCTCTCAAGGTCTTTCATACCCTCCTCTACAACATGACAGTTCTTGTTCATACCGACAATCAAGTAGCCATGTTCTACGTAAACAAACAGGGAGGGACTGGCTCTCTGTCGCTTTGCAACGAAGCTCTCAGACTGTGGGCCTTCGCCAGAGAGCATCAAATCCATCTCCTGGCAGTATATCTCCCAGGAATTCAAAACTCATGGGCAGACAGACTCAGCCGAGTTCTGCTTCCACACGAGTGGTCCCTGCACATGGATCAGGTACTCAGAATCTTTCAGAAATGGGGAACCCCGGACATAGACCTCTTTGCAAGTCTGTGGAATGCCAAACTTCCCCGGTTCTGTTCCAGGACTCCGTGTCAGGGGGTTCAGGCCAAGGATGCCTTCCTCCTTCATTGGGGTCAGGGCCTCCTGTATGCCTTTCCACCCATTCCTTTGATTCCCAAGACTCTGTTCAAACTGCAGAGGGATCACGGATCTATGATCCTCATAGCTCCACGCTGGCCACGCCAAGTGTGGTTCCCTCTACTTCTGCATCTCTCCCAAGGACCCTCCCTGGACCTGGGAGCTGCTCCAGACCTTCTGTCTCAGGAGGAAGGGACTTTGTGGCACCCATACCCCAAGTCCCTTCACCTCAGGGCATGGTTGCTGAAGGCCTAGACCTTCAAGACTTAGATGTCTTGCAACAAGTGAAGGATATCCTCCATGCTTCCGGGAAACCTTCCACAAGACGTTCCTATGCTTTTAAATGGAAGAGGTTTTCCATTTGGTGTGCCCAGAAGGCTCTTGACCCTCTGGCACTTCCTGTGAATTCTCTTTTGGAATATCTCCTGCATCTTTCCAATGCAGGCCTTAAAATGAATTCAGTAAGGGTTCATTTGAGTGCTATTGCAGCATCTCTTAAGCCTCTCAATGGACAACCTATTTCCTCTCATCCTCTTATTGCAAGATTCATGAGAGGCCTAACTCTAACTAAACCTCCCATTAGGCCTCCTCCGGTGGCATGGGACTTAAATTTGGTTCTGGGTCAGCTTATGAAGCCACCTTTAGAACCTTTAGTCTCTACCTCCTTGAAATTTCTTTCCTGGAAGGTTCTTTTCCTCATTGCAGTCACTTCAGCTCGCCGCATCAGTGAACTGCAAGCCTTAGTGGCTAATCCACCTTATACAAGGTTCCATCATGATAAGGTAGTCCTTAGGACAAATCCACACTTTATGCCTAAAGTGGTTTCACCTTTTCATCTTAATCAAGAGGTATATCTACCTGTCTTCTTTCCAGCTCCTCATGCAGCCAGTGCAGAGCGGAACCTTCATACTCTAGATTGTAAAAGAGCTCTTGCCTTTTACCTCCACAGGACTCAGCCACATCGAAAGTCTTCCCAACTTTTTGTTGCTTTCGATCCTTCTCATTTGGGACTTCCAGTCTCAAAAAGAACACTTTCCAATTGGATTGCTCAGTGTATTCTTTTGCTTACCAGAGTAAAAACATTTCTCTGGAGGGCCATGTCACAGCTCACAATGTGAGAGCCATGGCCACCTCTATGGCTCATCTTCACTCTGTATCCATAGATCAGATCTGTCGAGCAGCCACCTGGGCTTCGGTTCATACCTTCACAGCCCATTACTGCTTGGATAAGGACTCCCGCCGGGATGCCTTATTTGGTCAGGCTGTCCTCAAACACTTGTTCCATTCTTAAACAACTCCTGCCCACCTTCCCTTAATGGATGCCTGAGATCCATCGGAAGATGAAGAACCTTGGAAGGGGATCTCCCAGGCATCTCAGCTAGGGAGTCCCCATATGTGAGGACTCATTCCTGCTTGTTCCTGGAGATAGCACAGTTACTTACCTGTAACAGGTGATCTCTGGGAACAGCAGGAATAGTCCTCACAACCCACCCACCTCCCCTAGGAGTTGTATCTCTTTCTCTTTCCTTTCCTCTCTCTATTGTCTCAGCTTTAAACTCGAACTGAGGAGAGTTGGTCAGGAAGGCGGGAAGGCAGCGCGCATGCGCTGTGGGAAGCCCCAAAAGCTTTCCTTCTGGGAAGCTGGGGAGCTTTCCCGCGCAGGCTCCGTCGGTTCCGACGTACCCATATGTGAGGACTATTCCTGCTGTTCCCATTGATCACCTGTTACAGGTAAGTAACTGTGCTCTAACTGTAATATGCTCACCATGCCCCTCTTCACCCCAATGCACCAGTGGCAGTTAGTGTGTGAATCAGCCTCCACGTTAAGACTTAGCACACACCAAAAGGCATGCTAATTGCTTAGCGCACAATAGTTTGCTTCAGGTACTAAAGATGATTTTAGTGATAGTTCACAGATTATTAATAGTAAATATGCAATCTCATACTTCAGTTGTTTTAACACTTTTGAACTTTTAACATCTTTGTTAGTGATATAGTGGAAGGGCTGTCGGGTAAGGTTTGCCTTTTTGCAGATGATACCAAAATCTGTAATAGAGTAGACACCCAGGAAGGTGTAGATAACATGAGGAGGTATCTAGCTAAGCTTGAAGAATGGTCTAGAATCTGCCAGCTGGGATTTAATGTTAAAAAATGTAAGGTCATGTATTTGGGCTGCAGCAATCCAAGGGAGCAATATAGTATAGGGGGTGAAGTCCACTAAAGAAGAGTGGGACCTGGGCGTAGTTGTATCTGATGACAAGGCAAATTGGACTAGACAAGTCACTGTAACAATCACATCTAACTCTAAACTATCTAAGATTGTGGAAACATTCAATTCATCCACTTCCTCAAGTGGAAGCGTCCCCTCTAGTGCAGGAGTCTTCTTCCCTTGTGGAAAATAATATATTTTTGTAACTGGTGGACGAGTCTCAGATGGAATGCCCAAAACTTCAACCATGTAATTCTTGAACATTTCTTTAGGTGTAACTAACTGAGATTTAGGGAAGTTAATGAGACGCAAATTTGAACGTCTAGAGGCATTCTCCAGCTGTTCAATTTTTGCCTTCAAGAAAGTTGAATCCTTGACAGTAGCCTCAGTACAACCTTCCACATTATTCATATGGACAGTCAAATCATTATAAAGTACCAAATAGATTCAAGGGTAATTTGGTTGGGTGGAGTGAGGAAAACATCAAGCGTAACCCCACCAACAGCTCCTTCCTACTCTGCCATCTCAGTGTGCCAACCCCAGATACACCAGCCCCACTTGTATCCATTGTCCCTGAAGCACCACTGCTAGTTCACTGACCCTCCAGGGTCTCCAAGCATCCCCTGCCACCTCCGGTCGCCAAACCCCATGAGTCGGACGACACACCAAGCACTGGACTGCTGGCCAAACTCCTTGACTCTGGACACACATCAGTGTCCAACCACTTCAATGGGTACCACATCTCCAGAGAAATTAGATAGACTCCTGAGGACACTGAAATCACCCACTCTGATTCCCCCACAGCCGGGCCAAATATCTCTCCGCCACTGGCTGGCTGCTGCTCAACACATGACTGCAGGAAATGATCCAAAGGACCTGGCAAAGGTAATTGTGTGGCAGAGACACGGCAAGCAGGGGGAGGCTTAGCTGGTTTCCCTTTATGCTTCTTCATCAAGAGCACGTGTCAGCAGTTCAAACTCTAGTTACCAGTGGTGTGCCCCAGGGATCTGTCCTTGGTCCGATTCCGTTTAACATCTTTGTTAGTGATATTGCTGAAGGACTGTTGGGTAAGGTTTTCTTGTTTGCAGATGATATCAAAATCTGCAATAGAGTAGATATACAGGAAGGAGGAATCTAGCTAAGCTTGAAGAATAGTCAAGAATTTGGCAACTGAAATTTAATGCTAAAATTCCCTTTGTGCAGCAGCTCCCATGCCATGTGGTGGCAGAGGCAGCAGCATAGCAAACTTACTTTATCATGTTTGCCACACTGCTTCACCACGGGCCCGGTGACTCTTCCCTGCCGAGCCGGAGTCTCACAGTGTGGATGTTATCATGAGACTTCAGCCCAGCAAGGAACAGCCACAGGGCCTGTGACAGACTTACAAGAACAAAGCAGTGTGGCAGACATGATAAAGTAATCTTGCCATGCTTCTGCTGGCGCTGTGTTGGCCTCCTTTCAGCCTGGGCCCCTCTCCCCTATATTGCAGGGGCTGCTTGGGCAGAATTTACACCAGTGGGAGAGACACACACACACACACCTGCATGCAGCCCCTGACACGCCCCATGACACACACATAAGCATGTACGCAGCTCGTGACAATATCCCATGTTACACATACATACACATAACCCCTGGCACGGCCCATGACACACACATGCTGCCACTGACAGTCTCCAAGACACACACATGCGTATAAGTAGCCCCCAGCAAGGCACTCTTGACACACACACACAGCTCCCAACAGTCCCTATAACACATACACATATACATGCATGCACACACATCCTGACACACATGTATGCAGCCTGCAACACGCACACATGTATACATATGCACCCCCAACACATATATACTCGCATGTAACCCGCAACACACAATCATGCAGCCTCCAACACTTCTATAAGACACGCATATGAACCTCTCACATGCCTGAGTCTGCAAATGCGGAAATGAACCATTGTGTGACACTGCAACTTGCTTGGTTTTATATTTAATCCTGCAGTTCTCTCCTTTATTTATTTGTTTATTTATACATTTTTATATGCCGCCCGTCCAGTGATCAGGGGCCGTTTACAATGAACATAGAACATATCAAACTATATTAGAAGGTGCTATTTACAAATCAGCTTGTTCACATTTACAGCAGACTAGCGGATGTGGAGGCAGAGCTACTTACAGTGTAGGGTGGGAAAGGGAACAGGATAAGGGAGAAATATATTAAATGGAGTTTCATGAAGAGAAAGGTTGGGGGGTGGGAGAAGAGTAATTACCTAAATAAGCTTTATCAAGTGAGAAAGAGGTTCAGGAGGGTCTGTATTTATTGTATTTGTATTTCTCCAGTATAGAGCGGAGAGAAGTAGGGGGGGGGGGGATAACGGTGTTCGAGCGGGAGTAATAGAGGTGTTGAGGTTAAAGTGTTGAATGAAGAGGAATGTTTTAAGCTGTTTTCTAAAAGTCTGTAGATCTTTTATTAGTCGTAGGTTGTCTGGAAGAGCGTTCCAGAGAGTAGGGGCTACAAACAAGAATGCTCTTGAACTTCTAGATTTGGTTGTGTTATGAAAATGGGCTGGAATTGAGAGGGTATTCTGGGTGCACGTTCTTCTGGATCTCATGGGGTCACTAAGGGTAATAAGAGAGGAAAGGCATGAGGGGACGATCTTATTGTATAGTTTGAAGGTTATCAGTAGATATTTGTATTTGATACGTGCTTCTATGGGTAGCCAGTGGAGGGTCTGGAGTAGTGGCATCATGTGGTCGTATCGGTGAGCGTTGTGAACGATACAGGCAGCAAGGTTCTGTGCCATTTGAAGTTGACGTGTGGTTTTTCGTTAGGCCATGAAGGATGCTGTTACATTATTCTCTGCAGCTCAGTTGGAACCTGGCTGGGATCTGATGACATGAGCCTTCCTGTGCACTACTTCGGAATATTTTCCCATATTTTTCATAACTTCACTCCCTCCTCTCCATATTTACTTAGGCATTGCAGCAACCATCCTGGCCTGGAACCCTCTAGGACAACAGTAACAGAAATCTGACCATTCAGGGACCACACTGTTGTAATGACCACAAATCCTATTCCCCCCAGTAGCTGTGGATGATGCCTGCCCAACATTCCCAGCCAGTGCAAGGGTACCGAGTGACCTAGGGGAACCTTCAGCCGTGCTTCTTCCTCCCCTCACAGATTTTGATAATTAAACTCAACAGTCATGATCATCGAAATGTCAGCCCTCCCACAACGATCCTATAAAGAGGCATAATTGCACATCATGCTTTGAACTATGAAACTTTGCTTTGTATGTAAGCGTGTGCCCGCTCTCCCTACAGGTGGAAGAATGTGCTGGTGGCTCTTGGAGTTTGTGCAGCTGTCAGGCTCCATTGTTTGTTTTGAGTGCTGCTGCTCTTTGTTGCCTCTTAGAAGTTGCTGCACTGGGTAACTGCCTAGTCTTGCCTAATGGTTGAGCTGGCCCTGTTCCCAGCTCTGGTTGAGTCAACGAGCAGAAATCTCAAGGCAAGAAGTGAATCAGGGACCTCCTGCATAGAAATTGAGCTACTGGATTTACCCTCTTGCGTCTGCTTGTAATACAAACAAAATTCTGCAGAAAAATAATGCATGCAGGTTTGGAACTTCAGTTGGCCTGTATTATAGATTGATATACCGCCCTTTATAACATCAGAGCAGTGTACAATTACTAAGGCAATACAGGGGGCCAGAGACAAGAACAAAGAGCTACAATATGTGACAGGAAAGAGAAAATAGGTGAGCAGACAAGACAAGAGAGACACCAATTATATAGGATCACACATTGTGTGTTGGGAGATCAAAGGCGGAGGAGAAGTGATTTCAATTTGATATAGTTCTGTGCAAGCCTGAGGGGGGTAGGGAGCGAATTCCACAAGGCTGGACCAAGAAAAAAGAAAGCTGAATGACAGGTGGACTGTAGGTGAGCACGGGCAGGAGAGGGGAGGTGCAGGCGATTAACATGTACTGAGTGAAGGTGATGGCTGGGAGTATGGAATCGAAGGAGGTCTGCCAGATATTGCGGGATATGAGTGTAGATGGCCTGATGAACCATGGCAAGGACTTTGTACTGAATGTGGTATTCCAGAGGAAGCCAGTGGAGCTTGAGAAGAAGAGGTGTAACATGTTCTCGCCAAGTGGTGTGGATGATGATACGAGCGGCTGTATTTTGGACAAGCTGGAATCTATGGAGCTGAGTACGAGAGGTGCCAGCAAGCACAGAGTTGCAGAAGTCCAAACAGGATATAACCAGAGATAGTAAGAGTGTGGTCAGGGCTTGGGGCGTGAGGAAAGGGCGGATAGTATGCACTTGGCGAAGATAGAAAAAGGACTTCCTCATGAGTTGGGAGACATGGTCTTTAAAGGAGAGATTAGAGCCAGCTCAAAATATACTCGTGAGGATGTCTGTGCTAAATCCAGCTAAAAGTGGAATATGGCAAGTGCTCAGCAGGATTCAGGGACAGTGATTTTCAGGCAGCCAATCTGCTCAGGTACACTTGTGGTGAAAATTATTGGCACCCTTGCAGTTCAACCCCTTAATGTAATGTCCAATATCTCCTAAAACAAAAAGCAGCCAGTGAAATGGCTTTGGACTATATTTGCACACATATTTGACACATACAATAATCAAATAAAACAAGATCAATTAAAAAAAAGGAAATAGTAGGAAATACGATAAAAAGGTGGACATTACGAGGACATGATTATTGGCACTCTTATAAATAATTCTAATCAGTTTGAACAGAAGAACCACATTCCCATTGCAGTAAAATTAGACATACCTGTTATCAATCAATGAATGATGGTTCTAATGTTTAAAATGGCCACATTCATGCCCTGTTCCGTTTTCACAATGGTGAAGACAAGAGAGCTGCCTGAGACCATCAGAAAAGTCATTATCACCAAACATCAAACTTCAAAGGGGTACAATGCCATCTCCAAAGACCTTGGGATTCCTGTGACTACAGTTTGCAATATTATTAAGATGATTCCAGTACCTCCCAGGATGTGGTGGGCAGAGGAAATTTAATCCAAGAAGTCTTTTGAAGGTTAGTGCACGCTGTTGGAAAACATCCAAAGAACTTAAGGCTGACCTGGAGCAATCTGGAAAGGTGGTTTCAAACTGCACCATATGCCTTGCACTAAACAAAGAAGTACTTCAGGGGTGAAGGGCAAGGAGGACCCCGCTGCTCAAAGACAGACATAAAAAGACATGGCTGATCTTTGCCCAAACCAACCTTGAGAAACCAAAGTCCTTCTGGGAAAATGTTCTGTGGACAGATGAAACCAAACTTGAGCTCTTTGGCAATGCAGACCAGTGATATATTTACAGGCGAAGAAATGAAGCATATAAGGAAAAAAAATACCCTTCCTACAGTTAAATATGGTGGAAGTTCCATAATGTTGTGGGGCTGTTTTGCTGCCTCAGGAACTGGAGGCCTGGAATGTATTAAAGGAATCATGAAGTCAGTGGACTATCAAGGTATTTTGGAGTGAAATGTGCTACTTGGAGCCCCGTGTAGAAAGGGGCCCGTCCAGGCGTCCAAAAATTGGATGGGCCAGATTTGCACCCAATTCTGCACCTGCTGTAGTTAGTCACTCCCACTGCAGCAGAATCAGGGCCAAGTGCTGGACGTGCCCCAAATCAGCTCCGCTGCATGTCTAACAACCTCCCCGTCTAGCCCTCCCCATGCCCCTGCATGGAACCTTGGTGCCATGCCGTCTCATCACCATGGCACCGAGATGCTAGGAGCCCTGCTTCCCCGCGGCACATTCAACATGCTGTTTCCCACTGCCCGACCGGCGAAGGGTCCTGCCAAGGCCGGGATCAAGCTGTGGGGAACCTCTTGCTGTTCCTCACCTTATTTGTGGGGCCTGCTGGTGCCATTCACTTTGACTGGGGAGATTTATTCCACCTCTGAGATGGAATAAGTTTCCTGGCCATCCGTGCATCCCCAGAAGTACAGGGCTGCGACTGGAATCAGTCCTCTATGTCCAAGGTCGTAGGGCTGCCTCCGCTCTGCCCACTCTCTTTGTATGTGTGGGGAGCTCTGGACCCAGAATCGGGCCCTGATGAATACGGGAGTTGGATGTCCAGATCGGATATCTAACACCACAATTCATGTCCCAGCATGCTAGCCCTAGTGTCAGAAAGCTAGGTCTGGGTCAAAGGTCATGGGTCTCCAGCAGGACAATGACCCAAAATATACATCCAAAAATACAAAAGAATGCTTAAAAAGAAATAAATGGACTGTTGTAAACTGGCCAGCAAGGAGTCCTGATCTCAATCCAATCGAGAACCTTTGGAAAGAGCTGAAATCTGCCATTGGTAAAAGGAATCCTGGAAACATTCATGAGCTGGAACAAATTGCAGTTGAAGAGTGGGAGAAACTACCAGCAGACAGATGTAAGAAACTTATAGATGGCTACAAGAAACGTTTGGAGACTGTCATCCCTGCCCAGGGTTGTGCAGCCAAATATTAGTGAAGGGTGGCATTAATCCTGTCCAGATCATATTTTATATTTTTCTCAGAAATTACTACATCTAAGTTGCACAGACATCTTTTTTTTTTGTTGTATACCTTGTATATATACTGTGTATATCACAAACTGCCCAAAGAACAAACCAACCAGTACTAGAAGAGATCAAACCTAAGCTTTCTTTAGAAGCTCAGATGACAAGACTTCAACGTTCATACTTTGGACACATCATGCGAAGAGAGAGATCATTAGAGAAAGACATCATTCTTGACAAGGTAGAAGGTCAGTGCAAAAGAGGAAGGCCAGCAATGAGATGATCGATATTGTTGATACAACAATCTGGGATTTCGGCCTTCTACTATGCAGATGATATTGTTCTTCTCCATCACACCTCCCCCTCCTGCCCTGATCTCACTCCACTTAATTCCTGCCTAACTTCCGTTACTAACTGGTTGACCCAGAACTATCTTCACCTCAACCTCACGAAAACTATCGCAATTTGGTTTCCTCACGGTCGCCCATCCCCCTCATTAGCCCCATCTTTCTCTGGTACTCCCATATCTCTGGTTTCCACCTTCCGCTACCTTGGTGTGCTCTTTGACTCAGACCTTTCCTTCCACGCTCATGTTTCTCATATCACCAAGACTTTTCTTTTTCCTTTGTCAAATTTGTGCGATCCGCCCTTTCCTCTCTCCTTCCGCCTTCACAACTTTACTATTATCGCTTGTCATGTCACGCGTCGATTTTTCTAACTCTGTTTTTACTGGTCTACCCAAATCTCAACTGACCCGCCTTCAAAGGATTCAAAACACTGCCGCCCGACTTGTCTCTCACTCCTCCCCTAGAGACCACATAACCCCACTTCTCCTTCATCTCCACTGGCTACCTGTTTCTTTTCGCACCCAGTTTAAACTACTTACTCTCGTCCATAAAGCACTTCACACTACCACCCCACAATACTTGGCAGACCTTATCCACTTCCATACCCCCAGACACACCCCGCGATCTTTTCATCTCAACCGCCTCACACTTCCCCCTCCCTCCCTTGCCCACCTCCAGTCCACCCGCTCCTCAGCTTTCTTTTTCGTAGGCCCTGCCCTTTGGAACTCTCTTCCCACATCCCTCCGTCTGGAACCCCATCACCCCACTTTTAGACGTGACTTAAAGACCCACCTCTTTCCCCTAGCCTTCAACCTTCCCACCCCCTTTCCTTAGCCTCCTCCCCTGTGCCTAGTGCTCTTTACGGGATCTTTTCTCTCTATCCTATCGAGAATTGTAAATTTATTTTCAATTTCCGGCCTCGTGCCCTACTTTGTTAATTTATGTATTGTAAACCGCTCTGACTACCACTGAAGGGCGGTCAAGCAAATGAAATAAACATAACATAAACATACAGTAACAGCAACTACGGGTGCCAGTCTGTCAACAATGAGCCACCTGATTGAAGACCGAACACAATTTAGGACAACTATCCAGAGGGTTGCCATGAGTTGACACCGACTTGACGGCACTTAACAACAACAAACTTTGAACAACCTATTAAAATATTATGACGACATACAGTTGGACTATTTCCAATTATTTCTTAAGATATTGTACACAATATACCTAAAAAGCAAGGGTGCCAATAATGTTGACCACACTGTAAAAAGGTTTGAAAATTCCCCTCCCCAAAAGCACAGGATGATAAATAACATGGGATAAACATTACTACTAGTTATATGCCCATGTCTGAAAGGAGAGTTACAGAGTTTTACTGTCTGTTCAGACATTGTTGCTTGGTAGCTTGCAGAGGACGACTCAGCAGAATATCGTCCAAAAACAACCTATTGAGTGTCATTTGTACTTGTCAATTCTCTGGCAGTTCCAGATGGTCTGGCATCTGGAGACAGTTCGGAAATTTGCCTTCACTGAAATCAACTGAACTAGAACCTGCTTTAGTTTTGTGCCATCATCCCTCTGTAATTTGGTTTACAGAAAACAAATGAATGATATGGAGTAAAGAGATCATTCGTCATTGCCAGGTTGTCCATACTAACCCTACCGCTTGCCAGATTAAATGAAACATTTCTTTAAACCAGCTTTTAGGAGATGCCTTTAGAAGAGTTTTACTCCTAATAATATGTTTTCTGAGAGAGCGCACATTGAAGTAGTGTAGACGATTTCTAAAAACCAAAATGAAACAAGAAAAAGCAAAAACAAACAAAAGCAAAACCCCCAACAAAACAGAAATTGTGAGCCTGCATATCAATAGGCTGAATCAGAGTGGAGGAACATTTACTGATTAAGGCTTTTGACTGAGAATGAGAGAAGTTAGCCTTCAAATTCAATTGGCATTCCCTTGAGATCTTGGGCAAGTCACTTTGACCTCCATCGACTGAGGTACGAATTTAAAACTGGATTTACTTACTGGTGTTAATGCATTGAAATGCATCAGTGCTATTTAACAAATGTTGTATGTTTTTTATACCACCTTATCCTTCAATCAAAGTGGCTAACAGGACAACAAAAGGATTTACATTAGGGCATGGAGGACAGAGAGACAAGACATTGTAATAAATTACAGTACATCATATTAATTTATAATAAATTACAGTACATTGTAATAGTACATAAAGATAAACTATAATATTATACTATAACATAACAAAATTGAGTAGAAACAGTTAGTAAGGTATCTTGAACTTTTATGTGATAGGTCATTTGCCATAAGCCTCGATGAATAGATATGTCTTAAGGGACTTGCGGAAGTCTTTCATGTTGGTCTGAAATCTTAATTCCTCAGGAATAGAGTTCCATAGTTTTGGTGCCATAAATGAAAAAGCCCTTTTAGAAGTCATTTGTTTAGATTTATTAAAATTAAGATGGGTATTAAGTCTGTTGGTAGCGTGGGAACGTCTGGGTCTTGAGCTTGTGTCTTTAGAAATAATAGATTTTAGAATATCTGCTGATGGTCCGTGAAGAATTTTAAAATGATCATCAGATTTTTGTACTTTTATCTTGCATTGATTGGAAGCCAATGAAGTTCTTCAAGCAAGGGAGTTACATGCTCATATTTTGTAGATCCCATTATAATTCTTGCAGTGGTGTGTTTTGAACCATTTGAAGGGGGTGGATGGTATTTTTGGGAAGACCTTGATAAAGGATGTTTCCAAAGTCAAGTAAAGGTGTAATAACTGCTTGGCATACTGTTCGGAAATGATTTCTATGCAAAATTGGTTTAAGTTTTCTAATGATTTTTAAATGATGGTAAGCTTTATTTGTAATTTTATTTACATATGATTTTAAATGTAAATGTTTATCTAGGGTTACGCCAAGGTACTTTACTTCTTCACTAAGTTTTAAGGATTTGTTTAGGATATTAATTTCTTTAGGAGCCTTTAGGTTTTGACATTTAGAGATTAATAGTGCTTCGGTTTTGTCTGAATTTATTTTAAAATTATTATTTGCAAGTCAGTTGTTCATGTCAATCAAACATTTATCAATTATTACTGTGTCTAAAGAATTTTGGTCAAATGTAGTATAGATCATAATGTCGTCAGCGTAGAGATGGTAATTTATTCCGTGCTGTTTAATAATTTGACATAAGGCTTGAATATAGATATTAAAAAGAATGGATGATAAAGCTGATCCTTGTGGTATACCTTGTGTGACGGGGATTTGAGGGGATTTTCTTTCTCCACATTTTACTATTTGCGTACGATTACTCAGTAACCGGGTAGCCGGACCTGGCGCACCCTCACTCAGGAACACCAACTTTAGCCCACTCCGCAATTCCATACATGGAAGACCCCCCACACACACACACCGTGGCACCCCAAAAACTCGCAAGACACTGTTTATGGGAGCAACTGGTCACAGCTTTATTAATAATCAACACTTAACATTCAGAACAATAATCCAACACGACCGTAGCCCAGCGGAGGGATCCGTCACCAGCCATACGATTAGCAAGGTGACCTCTCCTCCGCCCCAGCTGTGGTCAAGCCCCCCCAGCCATTTTTCTATCACCTTTCCTCCGACTTGGCCGTATCAGTAGCACAAGTCTGCCAGGGTTTATCCGGGTTGTGGGCAACCTGCCCTCGTCCCAAAAGGCCTACGGTTCCGGACCCCGGAAACCTCCGGGATCCCGCCCCCCCCAAGCCGCAACAACCCAAACTCCCCCCAAAAAACTCCCCTCTTCAAACCTAGGGGAGGGTGGGTGGGAAGCTCCACTCCGTCCCTTCGCATGTGCTCAGGGCTGCAGCCGCACTGAGCACATGTACGGCACTCACGCTTGGTCACCAGTGCATGCACCGCCCAGCCACCAATCCCTTTAAAGGCCGCATTAGTGTCCTACAGGCTGCGTGCTCACGCCACCCCCCCCCCTTACACTTAACTAACCCGAGCACGTGCAGGGTCCCGACGCCGGGCCAAGTACCCGGTTACCCGCGGGCGCCGGGACCCTGCCAGCCCTTACAAAGTATGATGTGAACCATTTAAGGGTGTAGTTACATAAACCAATATCTTCAAGACGTTGGAGCATTATTGAATGAGATACAGTGTCAAATGCTGCTGAGATGTCAAGAAATATTAAAAGAAAAACATTATTTTTTTGTCCAGGCTGGTTATGAGGTTATTAAATAGTAAAATAAGTAGAGATTCCACATTGTGAAATGGTTTGAAGCCATGTTGGTGTAAATCCAATGGTGCATAGGAATCTATGTGATCCTGCAATTGTTTTTGAACTAGTTTCTCTATAACCTTCGAGATAAATGGTAAACTGGAAATCGGACGGTATGACTTGGAGTCAGAGGTGCTTAATAATTTGCCTTTGTGTACTGGTCGAATTGATGCTTTTTTGAGAATAGCAGGTAAATAACCTTGTCTTAAATTTTCCACAAATTTCATCAAATGTGAGCTCAATTGTTTCTTAGGGGTATGTTTACTAAACTGCGGTAATCGTGAATAACACGCATTGTATAACGTTAATGCTCGTTAGTGCGTCATAACGCGCGTTATGACGCGCTAACAAGCGTTAACATTATACAACGCGCGTTATGACGCGCTAACGAGCATTAACGTTATACAACGCGTGTTATGACGCGCTAATGAGCATAATGCTCCGTGGCGCGGTAAAACACCGCAGAAGGTAGAGAGAGGGCAGAGAGAAGGGGTCAATGGGCGGAGAGTGGGCGGGGAGAGGCTCCCCTCACACTAATGCACTGAATTTCAGGGCTGAATTCCAACGCGAATGAAAACCTACCGTTAAAGGCACATTACAGGGGAGAGAAACCATTTAAGTGTCAGTAATGTACAGCCCAGGCAGGGAAACCAAAAAACAGTGATAAGTGTGATACATGTGCACAGAACAAAAGGGCACAGAAACACTGAAAATGACCCCAACAAACTGGAAAAAAACAATAACCAAGCTGGGAAATAGTGGTATCAATGAGAAACATCAACCCCTCCCCCCCCCCGAGTAAGCCCCATAGAACAGATTTAAATCGTGGAAGGGCCTATACGCTGTCCCCATACAAGGTGAATGAGCCCACAGTGACACAGCGCTGCTCAGGGTTTTCCCCACCATCGGACAGGTGCACATGTCCCGCAACATCAGGGCGGGCATGTCGGAACGGCAACTGGACAGATGCCGGAGAAAGGGATACAGAGGGCCGCAGGCGGCACATGCTGTGGTGGAGCTGGGCCACAGTGCGGACTAGGGTGATGCCTAGGTGGCCCATACGAATGCTGAAACAGCAGAGCATTCAGCCAGACAGCAACTGCTGAAGGTCCAACATGGGCACAAGTGGGTTTCCCAAAGTGTCACAGGGGATAGTACCCAACAGCTACCCCCAAGGGCACGGAACATTGGCAGGCGGGGCTGGGGAGGGAGCGTGGACGTCTATGCAGGCACCCCTACCCCAGAACCCGCACCATAGGCAGCTGCCTACCTGCACACTGGATGGCCTGAGACTGCGCACCACCAGCTCCACCAGCAGAAGGGCATATCAGCATGGTGGCTGAGGGATACTGGTGGTGGAGGGGGCAGTGGCAGCTGCCCAGAGCAGACCGTGGCCTAGCCCTGTGTAGGTGGGTGCCATGCACTGCAACAGACCATGACTGTTGGTCAGACAGGGTCTGTATCACCAGGGAATGCACCATCTCTGTGATAACATTGGTGGTGCAGTGCACAAGAACCAGTGTAGATTCAGAAGCAGGTTGGTCACAGGTTTAAGTCCCAGCTGTGGTTTCCTCCGCCAACCCCAGTCCTCATATTTTACCCACTACTATAACGTGCTAATACAGACAGAAACTTTCGTGCAGATGACTTAAACATGCCCAAAACACCTACATTTACCCTACAGGGCACAGACACCATAAACATGCACATTGACCTAGAGCAGAGCCTCCCAAATGCAGTCCTGGAGGGCACAAACACCATTCAGGTTCCATGCTGCCTCTGATAAAGATGCCTGTGCTGCATTTCTATGCGCCACCACCCCCCATGGTATGCAGATGTATCTCATGCATATTCATGAGGGACAGCATGAAAACCCGAACAGTGTTTTGCCCACCGCAGGAATGGAGTTGGGAACCTCTGCCGTAAAGCAGCAGCCAACAGGGGCAGACACACACCCGCACCCACAGGGCCCATTATCCAAAGCCTCCTGGAGAGGCAGGACTTTGGGCTCTGCATGCATCTCCCAATACTAGCACTTGCATACCTTAGTAATGCCACCCTAAACCTGGGAATATGGTACACATCCTATCAAAAGGTTGCTATGATTACTGGCAGATAGCAATTCCTAGGTTAAGTACAATTTTCGGAGTGAGCTGCATCATAGCAACCTTTCTGATGTCTGTGGAGTGTGCTACAGGTCTTGTGTCTGACAGTGTTTACCAATCTGGGGAGTGACCTCCTACAGTATTGCGTACCATAGCCATGCCTGCACTGTGCCCAGGACTGGTGTGGTGGCCTGGGCTGCCCAAACCTCTATAGTTGCACAATGCTGGCATAGGTGTGGGGAGTGTGTGTCTGTCTATCCAGTGTGTGGTGGCTGCCAACACCCTCCACAGCCCACACTGCTAGCACTGTTGCCAGTATTGGCCTGCCAATGTGCATAATGAGGAGCAAGGTACTGTGAGAATAGCCTGGATAGGGTGGCCTGGGCTGGCCGCATCTGCACAGGGCATAGGGCAATGGCCGGACATTGTAGTGTCCGGTACCACCTGCACGGACAGGGTGGCCATAGCATGTCCTTCTGGGAAGTCACTCTCACCCTGACTGAGCAGTGACCATGGCATGGCTAGGTTCCCCCATAGTGCTATATAGTATTTCTTTTATGTGATATTTATGGGTTTCCTTTTGGGGCCCAATCATTGACTTATCTGCTTGGTGTGTATGCTGATATCCCAGTTCTGGGTGCATGCATCTCCTCTAGGACCATGCACTATGGACTAGCTGGCGGACTGTCTGCAGCTAGTATGTGTCTTGCTGGAACACCGTGCAGCGGGCTGGAGGCTTGCTGCTGTAGAATGTCAGATAATGGTGGGGGGCAGATGAGCATTTCCAGACCTGCCGTCTGTCTGCTATTGCGTTATGGATGTGTACTGCTCTGCATTGCCTGCCCTGTAGGGTGTTGATCCCTAGCAGGACTGAGGGGTGATGCGTCCCGCTACTACTAGCCCCCACTCATTGCCAGCGCGGGGCGCTCGAAAGTGCCGATCTTCGTTGTGGCGGCGAGATACTGCTACCTCGCACCTCTGCAGCCCGCGCAGGAGGGTGGGTTGGGTGTGTGCGTATGTAATCTCCTGCGTAACCACAGCCAGAATGTGCGCGTGTGCGTAGCCGCAGGGATGGGCAGCTCCCTCCTGCCTAGCCAGCCGCGGTGTTTATTAGGGCAGGCTCTAGCAACCCACTGGTTTAGGCTTCACCATAGCCGCATGGACGCCAGAGGTCATGGGTTCACAACCTCCACGAGTGGGGTTCGATCGGCGGGTTAATGGCTGGTCTTTGAGGACATTGCTCTAATTTTTATTGATATATTAGTGCTGTCCAGCCCCACAAAGCCACCCTGCAGGGTCGTACTGATCAGCTTTAGGGTGCGCTCATAATGCCCCCGCACCCTATAGGGCGCGCCTCATACGTGGCGTCCCTCCATAGGGCACCCCTCATACATCACCCTATAAAGGCGCGAGCGCCCTCATACGTACGTACGGCATATAGTGGCCAGCCTCATACGTCACCCTATAGGCGGCCGCCTCATAACGTCGCCCTCTAATAGGCGCGTCCTATATTTACGAATACGGAGCCCTATAGGAGCCCGCCGTATACGGCGCCCTATAAAGCTTCTTATAAGGTGCCTTTATGATTTTGTCACCTATAGGGGAAGTATTATAGGGTGGGCCTGTGGCAGACAGCGCACTTTATAATGTGCCATAGGGAGTTGCTTCTAGGGTGCCTTATGTGGAACCTTAGGTTACGCCACTGTGAGGGTGTGGGCTGGTTGTACTCTTAACGTACAATTCAACTTCCTCACAGCCCAATACTTAACCCTTTCCAGGCCAAGCCCAAAACTTTCGGGATCCAAACATCTGCCTAAAGATTCCTCTCAAATGGTATATAATACATGACCATGGCAGAGGGAACGGTCACTATTGGAACATATTGGAATAAGACGGGTTACAATTTTCCTGGACATATGCAAACATTAACCCGGCTGCAGACTTGTGGATTAAAATATTATAGTAGGCTTTCAAAGGGTTACCACATGACACCTCAGCCAGCCGTATGCATTAGGCACCCTGGGGAATCGAAACCCATGACCCTTGTTACCATAGGTCTTCTGTGTAGTAACCATTGTGCTATAGACTCTGTTTCGGTATGTGGGTGTCTGCGCGCCTTCTTACGCTTAACGCGCAGAGTAACGTGCCCTGTAACGATCGTTGCTGCGCGGCGCAGTATAGCGCACGTTATTACTAATGATGTACCGCCCATGTCCTTTTTTGACAGTTCTTCCACTAACGCGGCTCGTAATTCGAATCAACACTAACGCAGTTTAGTAAACATACCCATTAGTGTTTTTAATCCAATCTAACTGGACATGGATCGGCTGGAGAGGTTGTTGTGTTGATTGTGCTTATTATATCTTCAATGTTGTTTTTGTCGGTATAGAAAAATCAGTCCAAAAATGTTTGGGATACACTGAAGGTTTTTACCATTAGTTGAGTAGATGGTGAGGATGTAATAATGCTTAATTGATTCACATTTTTGATTCTTGTCTAGATAATTTGCATATGCTTGCATGATCTATTTTGTGGTCATGATGTGGAGTGCTTACTTTGGTGGGCATGATGTGGAGTGCTTACTTTGGTGAGTTGCTTCACAATGCTGAAGCATCCCTTCGGTTTACTTAGATTTTTCCGACTTCAAAATTCAATTTGTGTGGTATTGCTGTTTGCGATCGGTAATCACTGTTATTATATTCTATCTGCGAACCTTATAGAGAACTCTATGTGCTGAGATTTATTTTGTCTCAATTTACGTTCTAATTGTCTTAGTGGGCTTTTTGCGTTCTCTGACTTCATTTGAATACCATGGTGCGCTGTTTCGTCTGCAACATTTGTGTCTTATTTTGATTAGGAGCTAGAGGAGGCATCAGAAATTATTTTATTCCAGTTTTGTATGGAAGTGTCTAGTTCATTGCATTCTTGGTCGGGAAGTGAGGAATGACTTCTGCAAGGAAGTTTTCTGCATGAAAGACTTTAAATTTTCTTATTTTATATTTGGCTTCTAATTGTTGGGAATGAACAGTTTTAGATTGAGGGTAAAAGAAAGTATGTAATGATCAGACCAGGAGTACTGGAGTTATTCTTGGTGTTGAGATTTTG